>JANHAO010029341.1:0-10393 GCA_026873985.1 Saraca asoca
TTCCCTCCCAAATTGGGGTGGAACCAATGGAATGGAATGGAATATATTTTTAATTAAAATTATATTTAGTTTCCATCCTTTTTTTTACTTAAAAATCTAAATAATGGAAAGGTAACTCCCCTTCCATTCTTTCCCTTTCCTTTCCTTTTCATTCCATTATGTTCCTTAGAGAAATTAGGTATATACCAGAAGACTGGATATTAAAATCTATGAGTTTTATTTTGCTTACTTTTCTTATATACTTTGCCCTTGTATTATGATTAAAAAAAATCCCTTAATTGGATAATTACTATCACATCCGGCAAAAATAATTCAACTTATCTAAAATTGATTTCACAAATTTAGTTTATGTAAAAAGTGTAAAAGGATGGAAAAGAAATAAGGATGGCAAAGAAATGACTTCTTAAAGAGAAAAGCATCAAATTTTTGTTTGTATAAAATGAGAAAAGTGACTCTCCTTGGTCTTACCACCGCATAAACGTCCTCAAGAATCAAGAAAGAACATCTTATCATCTTTACATATGCGACATCACTTTGCTCAGCCCTGCCTGTCCACACACGAGAATACGCATTGCACAACTTACAAACCCTTCAAAATGAATCAATTACAGAATAGGATGCTGTACTCAAGTATGTTTTGCTTCAAAAGCTATAAGAGAAAGGGAAGGAACTTTACATGCCAAATAGAAAATAACAATGTTATTTTCAATCTCTCGCTTGCATCCTCTCGTATGTAAATGAAGTTTAGAATTCTAAATCCCACCTACACGTGAAAAAGTATAAATAAAGAAGTAGGAATAAAGAAATGAATAAGACTTATTCAATAAAAAGAAGATATTATGCTCAGCATCAGCCCAAATGGATATATAGTGGGATGGTCTATAATTGCTAGGATTGAAATGAATGATTGCCATTGTCATTGACTGCCAATGAAACCTTGTGCAATTAAGAGACCTTTTTTTTTTACTTCTGAATTAACAGAAGTGGTTAATTTAAAGAAGCAACAATTATGTATTTATACTCCATATTTACAGATAAGGGTGGCTGAACGGTTGAGGGTGCGAGTATAAAGTACGTGGGTAGGTATATGTTGTGGGTTTAATATTCACATGTGCAGAAGAGCTCTCTCGCTCTCGCTCTCTCTCTCTCTCTCTCTCTCTCAAAGATAAATTACGATAAATGTTTTAATGAATTTCTTAGACTGAATCTGAATAAATTATTTTCGACTCATTTAAAAAGTAGAGTCCAAGCATCTCTGTATCAAATATCAACTGGTGACTGAAAAATGTATTAACTTAACGATAGATAAAACCCTTTTTGATCAAAGAATAGACTATTGAGAACAGATAAGGAAGACTTGAGGAAATTTAATGAGAAATCATAAAAAGAAAAAAAAAATCTTATCTTAAATAGTTTGACTGAAGATATAATTTTTGACGGGGAACAACAATAGCTCCCTTAAAAGTATATGGTAAAGTAGTTGCAGAATCTTGACCAAAATACTGACAAGACATCAGATTTTAACTTCAAGAAAACATAAGAATACCTGTTGAAATAATAAACGAAGGATATTGAACTCAAGAATACTTGTAAATTATTCTGGCTAAAGAAAAGTAGATGCACAATCTTGACCATGAACCTTTTTTCTTTTTCCATTTTTTTTTCTTTTTAAATTAATTTACAGCATCAAGTATATAATCATGTGCTTGGATATAGCCTTAACTCATCCAAGCCTAGGGCCAAAATTCTCAACTACCAAGCAAAACAATACTTGGCCATGGCATCCCTTCTGTGCTCATGTCTATGGCTTTATGGGTTTCTGCTAATTTTCTCGCTAGGCGTCTCTGCTTTCAACATTCCAAGGTTAGGAACTTTTCCAAGAGCGAACCCAAATGAACCCCACACCGTGTCTTCTTCCACTTTGCCTGAGGATCTCAAGACATTTTATTACAGCCAAAGACTTGATCACTTCAACTATAGGCCTGATAGCTACATCACTTTTCAACAAAGGTACATGATCAATTTCAAGTACTGGGGTGGATCTAAATCAGATGCACCAATTTTTGCATACCTTGGTGGAGAAATCCCATTGGATAAGGATATCTACTATGTTGGATTTCTCAGAGATAACGCCCCTCAGTTTAATGCTCTTATTGTTTATATTGAGGTAAGATTATGAGCTATAATCTCAGCAATAATTTCAACTTTTTATGGGAATAACAGGAGAGGTAAGGAGTGTACCAAATATTCGTATTTTCTAATAGAATTAAAATTTGGCAGGTTTTGATGATGTTCTTACCTGTTATACCTATTTTTGGCTCTTACATATGTAACATGTTTCAATTAACAGCATAGGTACTATGGAAAATCAAAACCATTTGGGTTGTCGTGGGATGAAATCATGAATAATGCGAGTGCTCGTGGTTTTTTCAACTCAGCCCAAGCTATTGCAGACTATGCTGATGTGCTTTTACACATAAAGAGAAATCTATCTGCGAATAATTCTCCCATAATTGTTATTGGAGGCTCCTATGGTGGAAGCAAGTGGCTTATACTTTTCTCACATAATTGATTGACTTCTTCAATGATATAGCAATTTGTTTAATTAACTTTCTTTCACTAATTAAATATGCAGTGCTAGCATCATGGTTCCGTTTGAAGTATCCCCACATAGCTCTTGGTTCTCTTGCTTCCTCAGCACCAATTCTTTACTTCCAGGGTGTCGCCCCACGTGCCGGATACTATCATATCGTAACCAAAGACTTCAAAGTAAATTGTGCAAACTTTTTTTCATTTTAAAATAAAAACACTATGTATATATAAATGGAAGAAAAGCTACTTATTCAATGAGACTGCTTCATATATGGTCTCGTCTGTGAAGTGGCGTATATTTGCATAACTTATTCGCTCACACAGAATAAGACCATTAACATCAGAAGCACTACATTATTAAACATTCAAACACTCATTGCAATTGATGCATATCACATATAGTATAACATGAGTGATGCACGCAGGAAACTAGTGGGAGCTGCTATGAAACCATAAGTAAATCATGGTCTGAAATTGATGGAGTTGCTAAAAGGCCTAATGGTCTATCAATTCTCAGTAAGAGATTTAAAACTTGCAAGTAAGTTTGTCAATATGGTCAGTATAACTATTTTCTCTAAATCTATGCCTTCTTCTTGTACAATCAGAAAATTTGTATTTTTCTTGTTTCAGCAAACTGAACTACAACAATGAGCTCCAGCTCTACTTAGACGCACTATATAGTGACGCAGCTCAGTATAACCACCCTCCGCATTACCCAGTTAGTGTCATTTGTAAAGCCATTGATGCAGCAGCTAAGAAAACAAACATTCTTAGCCAAATATTTGAAGGTGTTGTTGCTTATATGGGAAACAAATCATGCTACGATATGAATGCATTTAATCTTCCCACTGAAACTAACGAGGGATGGAGGTGGCAGGTATCTTTCATCTACCAATTGCTTAATTCATTATTTTGGTATCCTTAATTTAGGACGAAATTAATTAGATCTATTATTAAACAGTCGTGCAGCGAGATGGTTATGCCCATCGGCCATGATAGGAACGATTCCATGTTCCCAATTGCACCTTTCAATATGAAGGACTTCGTCAGTGCGTGCAGAAGTTTATATGGTGTTCTTCCGCAGCCTCATTGGATCACAACTTATTATGGAGGACCTGTATGTTCCTATAAATCCTCTACGTATTTTCATCACAACAAAATATAATAACGTAATGGTTTTTATTTTAGCTAGCCTTACTTTCAAATCAGCCATTCTGATATGTTGCTAAAACTGCAGGATTTGAAGCTGATTCTCCATAGATTTGCTAGCAATATAATCTTCTCCAATGGATTGAGAGATCCCTTTAGTTCTGGCGGGTAAGACTAAGGGGAAAAACCCTATTATGATATTTATGTATTTTATGCTGCAGTTTTAATTAGTATCAATTGAGTTTAATCACTTCCTTTTCATCGCAGGGTGTTAGAGAGTATATCAGATAGTGTCGTTGCTATATCCACAGTCAATGGTTCGTTTTTATTACTTAAGTAATCACACATATTCAGTTTTTAAGAGTGATATTATTTAAAATTAATGCCAAAAAATAATTAAAATGTCAATGCTTTTCAACATGAACCATATTATTTTTGAAAATGGGCAGGATCTCATTGCTTGGACTTATTATCAGAGAAACCAGGTGATCCTCAATGGCTGGTGGCGCAAAGAAAGACCGAGGTTGAGATAATCAAAGGATGGATTGCTAAATACGAAGCTGATCTTGTAGCTCTCAATAAACAAGTTCATGCATAATATATATTACAAAATTAGAGCTAAAGTTGGTAGTGAAGGAGATATATTTAAAGTAAATAATCATGTGGCCAAAGTTTTGTAATCATCAAAAGTATTAAGTGGGCTGACAGAGAAGACATTATCCTAAGAAGCGCACAATATTTATGATGTACTCATATAAGATGATGGAGGCTATGATGATAATGTTTACATTATAAATTAGATCACGTGTAACTTTCTTACGTGGAATCCACCAGTAAGTGCCTTGAAATGAAACCTAAAATTGCATTCACCTATGTCCTACGTTGTTAGTGCTTGTAAGGGGAACAGAACGCATTCATGCCTCCTCTCAGCAAGCACGCACTTAAATAAATTTGCATTAACCTATATATTAATCCTACCCTGTGCTTTTGAAGTAGAGTAATGCAATATGTATGATATGAATTAATGCGTACATGTTTTGTAGGTGTCCTTGTGTTTTGCGAGACATTCTTAAATGCATCGAGTATTATGCATTAATCCAATAAGACAAGGACCACGCCCAGGATATTTTCCTGAGCATGGAGACCACAAATTACAGATTTCACAAGATTTTTTACGTGCACTGGATGACTCGGTCCACCATCTTGCCAGGTCACCAGGTTTTAGAGATTTGGCTGGTGGAATGGTGATAATTTTAATTTGGTCAAGGGCGTGGGTCCCCATCCAAAAAATTAGCCAATCAGCTACCATTATTTTTCCATCTTTTTATGTTTTTGAGTTATTTTGGACAATGACTCTGCATGTATTAAAAAAGATAGTATCAATGTGTTTTTTTTATATAATTTTTGTAGAAAGTATTATATTTTTCTAGTAATTGTTATTAAAGGATTTAAATTTAATTTGCTATTAGTGTAAATCAATTTTATATTAACACACACTCACATGTTACTATGTCATTAAAAAATTGCTAATTAAAACTTTCTAATAATTGGTAAAAACTCTTAGTTAGCCTTACTTTTTTTAATGTCATGATATCTTTTTATACACTTATATTATAAAAAGTTTTACATTATAGTTGATCAAATATAAATCTGTTATCAAAAGTAATTGAATTTAAATTTTATTTAGTAATTTTGTAAAATTATATTTTTTATAACTTTTAATAAAAAATAATTAAGTTTAAATTTAATTTATTATCAGTATAATACGCTTTACACTATAGTAGAAAGATGGTATAACATTAAAGAAATAATAGTAATTGAGAATTTTTATCAACAGTAAAAGAGTTTTGACATTTTTATAATGATGTAGCAACACGTGATATAATAATAGTGTAAAATTTATTAACATTGATAATGAATAAAATTTAAATTAAAGTAATTTCATATAAAATAAGAAATGTTTTAAGAATTTTTATCCAACTTTTTCTATATTTGTTACACAAAAAATTGTGCAATTGAGTGAATAGGAAGATGCCATGTTAATAAAAAAAAACAAAAAAACAAAAGTAACTAGAAGATTTTACTAACATTAATGAAATTTTTACAGTTTTTTAATGTCATGACATGAATAATAGTTTTTTTTTGTTTTGTTTAACTAGACAGTCACTTGTTTGTTTGGTATCTTTAATGCCATTATCATCATTTTCACAACATATCAATATGGAATAATCCTAGAAATCCAGGTTTGAAACAGATCAGTTCCATCTGATTATATTTGCAATTGCTTAGAAATCATTAATATAAAGAAAAACCGATGAGATATGGTTTTATGAATGCAATTTCTTTACTTGCAAGCGACATTAATACCTCTTGCAAAGGGAAGATGTTCAAGAGACTATTTGCTTGTTACACTATACTCACAATCATTTTCTTCATTGTTGCCATTTCTGGTTATTGGACATTTGGCAACAAATTTGAAGGCCTCATTTTAAGCAACTTTGTGGACATAAGGAACCCACTAGTCCCAAAGTGTTCTATTTATATGACCTACATTTTCACTATTGTCCAACTATTTGTCATTGTAGTCATAAGACCACATCTTCCTTGAATGACTTTTCTTGCACTATTTCTCAGACTTACTATAGTTGTATTATGAGTAAAACTATCCTCACTTGCTTTCAAGCAAACAAGGTTAAGCTTAAATCATATTGTGTCATGTGTACAAATGTAAAGAAAAGAGTGAAAATTCTATCTTTCTTGAAGTAAGAGATTTTTCATACAACAAGAAAAGAGAGAAAGACATAATATGACCTGCCTATAGACAGTGAGACCCAGGGTAATGCTTATTCTTGGTTTTTTTTTTCATTATTGAAATAAGATAGAATGCTTTAAAATAATGTGTGCAAGTTGTAATACTTGACATCAACTCCATTAAATTACGACATTTGGTGCATGTTTACTTTGTTGGGAAATCTCGACTAAAGGCAATTAAATTGAGCAGCGAAATAAAGATTTAAAATTTAATTTTAAAAAACTGAATTTCTGAACCAAGTATCAATTGTGTATCATTTGAATTAAAAGAAAAGGCAACTAGAATGAAAAATATACTTCTCTCCCAATCGAAATGCATTCTCGAGCTACGTGAAAAGAGACCTAAGTGTGTTTTTTCTAAGGCAAGGCTACACACAATCGGCCTTTACTTTATCATAACTTCATGCTAGCATTGGTGAGTGGCGATTATAGATAGAAAGGAAAGAAGAGAGGACAATTTTTCATGATTAGCTCAACACATAAGCACATACAAATCTGGTGACGACAACTACAACTATCATAATCATTATTATGAAATTAGGATTTTCTATAACTCTTATAGATATCTTTTTATTATCATCTCATAACTTGTCTACTAAGTTGCCTCCTTATAGAAGACTATTAGGTAGGAATCTTAATTAACTACTACTTAGTAAATAAGGAATTCCTAAAATATTGTCCAATAATATAAATAAATAAATAAAGTCTATATTTACATTTATTTTTGGAAGTCCTAGTTAACTACTACTTAGTGAATAAGGAATTTCTTAAAGCATTGCCCCAATAAATAAATAAATAAACTCTTTATTTATATTTATTTATTTTCTCATCAACTATCTCATAATTAAATTATCACATAATTAAATTATTCTTTTTAAATAAACAAATGTGGATACATCTGACCTTATGTATGTGACCCCATAGGTTTGCTACTAAGTTAGTAATAGGACATGATTATTCATGATTAAATCAAATACTTTTAATTTAATATTTAGTATTAATCTTATTAATTCTAAATCCCATAAATTATGATTAATGTCTAACAACATGTCATGAAGACCTAGTTAACGTGAATTATAAATATGAACTTTGTCAATTACAATTACCATGTAATAAAGTCCTTCAATTTATTCAATGTGCTAGTTGAACTTAGGATATGATATTAAGTCGAAAATCCTAACCTTTCGATAACTATGTTTCCATTCTTTATGCATGACTCATTTATGAAACTAAAAAAAAAAAAAAAAACTCTTTTCTAATTTTAACATACCTTGGTCAAGGGTTTTCTGAGTCAAAGTACTTGGGAAACATAAAGCATTCTTTCTTCATTTCGAAAAGTGATGAATTTCTTTTTAACATTCCTAATCCTTTATACGTAATAAAGTTTTATCCAATGTTTGTCCCTTTTATGATTCCTAAGAATCATAATAGCATTAAAGTATAACCAACTATATATATAAGATTATTATGATGTCTCAAGTCTAAAGACGAATTAGCACCATTGTAACATGAGAATTCAAGTTCGATTTATTCATATTCCATTAAGGAATTCCTATGTGGGTCAATTTAGTGAACTCATCCTACTAATAAGCACCCACATATATGCATTAGTGTCTTTACACCAATGTCTATGAAATGAGACATCCTCCCAATTGAGCATGCATCATAAATGATGGTTGATCTGAATAATTTGTGTTTACTCCCAATGATTCTATGGCTAGGAGTATTTAAGATCAAGGCTTATAAGGAATTCTATTTCATGATCTTTATTTCCATACATGACCTTGTCCATTAGTCTTTTTAATCTATGGTTTATCAAACAATATTTAAAGCATGTATGATAAATAAAATACCTTTATCAACAATAATTGATTTGAATAAAATCATTATAACATGTGTCCTATTTCATTATATGTAATTAGCTTGTAGGGGATGATTCTAACATCTTTACAGCCTAAAAATGAAGTGTTGGAGAAAACTTTTGCAAACCCAAAAAGCCCATAATTCCTACCTTGGAATGCAATGCCAATAAGGATTTTATGATCTTTAGTCATAACTATGGCAACTACCATCGTAGCAATCTTCCATTCTTTAAAGGACATAAACTCACTAAATGAAGCTTTTGGTTTCATGTCCTTTAACTTCGTTTTGCCTATGGTTTTCTTCAATCTCACATTCAAGTCACCCAACTGAAGTCATATTTCCTAGATGAATGTAACTATTATTATTTTCTCAGCATTGAGAGTCATAGCAGTTGTTGTAGCAGTTAGACAGATAGTTCTTGATGCCAAAAATTACAACTTATTTGCTAATATATGACCACATTTGGCACGGTCACCTAGCTAGCTAACTATTTATTCCACATTTCAACAATTTAGACAGATTATGTTAGTAAATATATTCTATAGTCATTGGAAACCATTATCCTTCCAAATCAAAATGAAAAATTGTTGTATGTGTCAAATTTATTGTGAATCTAAAAGAGAGATAAATACATCTATAGGGCATTCGTATGTCAATAATGAATCAGGTCTATACAAGAATTTTTCATCAAAAGCAACCTAAAGTTTAAATTTTTACAATGATTAATGGGAATTAAATAAATCATGAGGTGGGGTTAGCCCTTTTTTGGTCTTTATTACTTAACCCAAGTCATGACAAACAAAACCAATTATAAATCCTTTAATTATTAAAATGGTCTAGCAACTATGAACTTCTAATGTCACTTGAGGAAACTATATCAAGAATTTCAAATATCCTTCGCAAAAAGTTGACATCTAACATCAGCAACAAACAACAAATGCAAACAATTTGCTTTCCAAAACACAAAAAGTTTCTAAAAGATTGAGCTATAGGCATGTCCTTTCAAATTTGAAAGGCACTCAAATTAGCTTTATTGGAGTTTCCTTGGACTAAGATTGGCTAGTTGTTCTCAGTAACAACATTTAAAAAATTAGATAGTATTCTTTTATTCATAAGAATGACATTAATTGGTAACCCTTCCCAAATCTTCATTTGCCAGGCATTCTGGCAGTAGTAGAAGACTCAGCAGGGTAACTTCTAGGAACAGAAGAAGATTCAATTGAGGTTATTCTTGGAGTACCAAAAGATTGAGTTGGGTATCTTTTCATTTTGTTTTTGATATTTGACTTGAAAGTGCCAACAACTAACTAATGCCATTGTAAGTTTAAGAATAAAGATTATCAGAAGAATACAACATTGTACAGTACAATAGCACAAGGGCTACACGCCCACCACGACCTGTATAACAATATAATAATATACAATGGCCCAGACTAAACAATCTACAAGCTTTATAATGCAATTAATATACTAATGACTCATTATTTAGTCAATCTATGACGAAATATTTAAATATTAAATTCTAACAAAAATTCGATAGAGTTTCCTACAATTTACAATGGCCCAGACTATGCAATTTACATCCTACTAGGCATTTAAAAATCATACACATGCTTATGCAATCCTACCAACTGCCATTGATTTTCACCATTTATATACCTTTAATCTCCGCAGGAACGATCCACTTAACCCAAGAGCAGATCTCACGTCAGTGTTTGATGAAAGAATGATAAGAGGATCCTGAACTTTGAAAAACATGAAAAAGAAAGCAGTGAGTTTCATTGAAACTCAGTGAGTAAACAATCCCATAACTATCCAAGAATCCCATTTAAAAATCATATTAGAAAGTATATATATAAAAACATAGCTGTGAAAATATACTTATCTGTTTAAATGTCATAACCTCACAACAAGTTTGAAAGTTACATCACATTTTGAACATAAGAAAATATTCAACAAATTTTATAAAATGTAATAA
>JANHAO010029342.1:0-10394 GCA_026873985.1 Saraca asoca
CGTTGAAGGAATTTAAAAGGATTGCTTTCCCCTGTTACTTTTCCAATCGAAAGTCCAGCCTCAAGTGTTTCTAAATCCACAAAAATAATTTTCTTAATTCTGACAAAATAGGAAAATCAATACTAATTATTCATTTAAAAGTTATCTACACCATATAAATGTTCCAGGAATAAACAAAAAGGAAGACAGATTAATTATTAAGTAATTTATATGTAAGTTGTTAATAGCTGAAATATGCTGCCAAGTATAAAATAGAATAATGTTATAGACAATAAATGAAAAAATTTACCATCGGCTATAAAAAAAAAGACAACTAAAAAAGAACATCAAAACCATTAGAAAAATCAGTTGAAACATAGGAGTTGAGGAGCATTGTCTGTGCAGATAATGTAGCTTTGGCGGATTATGTTCACCAAGAAATGACTCGAAATTGGATCTTGAAACATATCGGCCTTGCGTTACGGAAGGAACGTTCTGTTTTGTTTTGAGTTGGAGGCAAGAGTGATTTCTTCAATAAAAATAAAGGTTTGGTGACAACAGGACATTCTAACCAAAGTCCAAAAGCATTTCTACTCCCATCAAATATGTGTAAATATGATTCATAATTTGATAATTACTTGGTTATACACATTGGCTAGGTAATCAAGATAGAGGAAGAAAATTTTTACCTGGGAGAAGCACAACCACACTGCAACATAGAGGAGAATGAGAGCGGCAATGGAGAGGAGAATGAGAAAATAGGGATTGTGTAAATGATTTTTGATAATTATGTTTTACTTAGGGATAATTATGTAAAAATATATACTAAAATCATTTTATTCCCTCTGGCATATTTTTTTTCCACGTTCACACGTGGAAATAAAATTTTTAAGTTTTCTTCATAAATTTTATTTTTGAACATATTTTATTCTTGAAAATAATTTTTTTATCTTTTGTATCAAACATGTGAAACTTTTATTCCCACCTCACTTTTCTAAGAATAAAAAAATATAATTGATATCAAACACACTTTTAGTATTATTGGATAAATAAAAACTTCAAGAAATTTATGTGTTAAATTTTAAAATTGTAGGAAAAGTCGGTTTTGAATCATAATTCGGATGTATTATAATGTATTTTATTCTATATTAAATAAAAATATTTATTTTCTCTCCGAATTAGGCGTAAGCATTGAAAAAAAATTAAAAGACAACATTGATTGCTTCTAAACTTGTCCACGTCTTTACATTATTCACAGCTGTGATCATCATCCCTGCTAAGCAATCCCAAATTACAAATTCTTTTTCCTCGAAGTTCCAAACACTGATAAACCGCTTCTTCCCCTTTTTCCCATACTTTCCTCGAACTTTCCTTCGGTCTCCCAATTCGTCGTCAAATTCGGATTTTCAGGGGAAAACCCCTTCTATATCAGGTTTTCACCCCCCAGATTCAAATCCATCATCGGAAGACAAAACCCCAATTTCTGTATTTGTAGGTATAGGCGTCTTTGTTGCCAAATTTATTGAATTCATTTTTATGAAGTAAAACCCATCTTCGTCGAATCTTGGTGACGAAATTCAATTCAATCCAATTCCATTATCAAACCCTATCATGGTTCCACCGGCAGTGCAATCGCGGAATCCACAGCTGACCCAGCAATTCTTGAGCTCCGTACTCTCCCAACGTGGTCCTTCTGCGTTGCCATACTCTGAAGACACCAAATGGCTAATTCGCCAGCACCTTGTTGCTCTCACCACAACTTATCCATCTCTTGAACCCAAAACTGCAACTTTCACCCACAATGATGGACGCTCTGTGAATCTTCTTCAAGCTGATGGAACCATACCGATGACCTTTCAAGGCGTCACCTACAATATTCCAGTTGTTATATGGCTCATGGAGTCCTACCCTCGTCACCCACCTTGTGTTTATGTGAACCCGACAAGGGACATGGTCATCAAGCGCCCACATCCTCATGTGAACCCTTCGGGTATGGTTTCTGTGCCTTATTTGCAGAATTGGATTTACCCTACCTCTAATTTGGTTGATCTTGTGAGAAATTTGAGTGCTTTGTTTGGCCGTGACCCACCACTGTATTCACAACGTAGAGCACCACCACCACCTAGTCCCACAAGTTCGAACATTAGTTCGAATTTTGGAGTTAATCAAGGTGGGAGTTCATCCTCTGTTTCGTCTAATATAGGGTCTAGTTCAGGATATGCACACCCACCCATTCCTCCTAGGAGCTACCCACCTTCACCTTATGGTAGTGGAGGGGCAGCTGGAGCGGCCCGTGTTCAGCCGCCGCCTCATACTGAGGACCCGACGGAGGTGTTTAAGAGGAATGCTATTACTAAGCTTGTGGAGATGGTGCATAGTGATGTTACTGGGTTGAAGAATTCCAGGGAGGCTGAAATGGAGGGGTTGTTTAATTTGCAGGGGGTTTTGAGGCAAAGAGAGGAGCGGCTTAATAATGGTTTGAAAGAAATGCAGGAGGAGATGGAAAGTTTGGAGCAGCAACTGCAGATGATTTTAATGAATACAGATGTTCTAGAGGGCTGGTTAAGGGAAAACCAAGGGAAGAAGATGGAGAATTTAGAGGACGTTGATGATGCATTCAAGTGTGTGGATGTGCTTTCAAAGCAGATGCTTGAGTGCGCTGCATCTGATTTGGTTATTGAAGATGTTGTCTATTCACTGGATAAGGCAGTTCAGACTGGGGCAATACCATTTGATCAGTACCTAAGGAATGTGAGGTCCTTGTCTCGTGAGCAATTTTTTCACCGTGCTACAGCTGCAAAAGTGAGAGCTGCCCAATTGCAAGCTCAGGTTGCAAATATGGCTGCTCGGACTCCACATTATGGTAGCTGAGTAGCCACGATTCTGTTCATTTCTGAGGATGTTTTAACTAGTTTCTTGAAATTAGTGATTCTAGCCATTGGCATAGACCAGTAAGCATTCTGGCCTTCCGGAACTCTGGAATTTAGCAAAACTTGTCACACAAGAGGCTGGACTTTTGTTTTTACAAACATATATAAATTTGTTGACAATTATAAAGTTTTTCATCATTAGATGTATACTTGCCTATGGCTTGTATAGATTTGGCTCGTATTGTATTGGAAAAGGATTGGCTTATGAATTATGATGATGGATAAGGTTTTTTTTCTTTGCTTCTATTGATGCCTTACCTGTATCATATTGGTTACAGAATACTATTCACAGAGGTCCTGTTTGCTTTGATGGTAGTATTTTCCTTGGATTAAATTTATAAAAGTATCAGATAGGAAGTTCTTTGTAAGGATTGCGTGTTTTTGTTAGTGCTGTGTATTATTTATTTATTTTCCATATAAACTTATGTGTTACATGTTTGAATAATTTAGTGAAATAAAGCATTGTGGCAATTTTTAGGAAAATAATGACACAACTGGTTAATTTACACTGCCCCATTGGTCTTTAACTGGCAATGGTAAAATAAAACTCTATTTCACTAGTTTTCCTTTTAGGTGGCATGCAGGTGGAAGGATTTGTTATGGGTATTTGGACTTGTTTTTCAATATGGTTTAGCCATATGGAGGAGATAGTGTGACTTGGGACAAATCTTTGGCTTGGGTTGGTATGCTTTTTAACAAACCCATGCATGAGGCTATATGTTGTTAAATTGGGAATTTAATATAACTTGAGTGTGGATGCAATTTGAATTAAATTTCTCATGCCTAGTGTTTTAAAATATTTTATGATTTGAATACAAATGTTATATTTTAAGCCAAGCATTAGTCCAAATGCAACTCCTATATATGTTTTATTTGCTGTATATCTGTAAGTAAGTGGTGGTTAATTGCCTATTACTATTAGTTGTAAATCCCTGAAGAATTGCTTAAAGTTGTAATATAGAAGATGATTGTAAGACTTTTTATGGTTGGTTTAAAGAAACAATTTAATAAATAGGGGGAAGAAAGAGTCCAAAGAAAGAGGCTTATAAGATATACTTCATGACAAAAGCTCAGAAATTAGACATGGTAGAAGAAAAGAAACCATTGGCTAGTCATCAAAGTGAAGCCATAAAAGACAACCTGTAAAAGTTCCTTTCTATGTGATTATTTTATTTCATGAGACCTAATTGTTGCAGATCGCTGATTGTCAGGTGAATATTTATGTTGATAGTTATGGTTTTTGGATTGCTACTAGTAATTGGTTACAGGAAATGAGTATTAGAACAAACAAATATAGGAGAAAATAACTTGATCTTCCTTGTACTCAAAACTAAGATCTCTCATTCTGTTTTATCCAAATAAAAGATGTCTCATTCTGATGCATCTTAATATGAATGGTGATAGGTAACTGAGTTTGAGTTGTTTTAGAATATACAAATTATATGTTTGCATGGTTCAGATGGTTGTTAGATGCTGCTGTTTCTAAATAATAGTGAAAAATTGAAAATCATGTTGAAGATAGGTGGTTATGGAAATGGTAATATATACTTCTGAAGCTTTCCATGAGAGAAGCTGCTTAGTGTTTATGCTCCATCTCATCACCAGAATACTACTTTTGATGGGCATGTAAAGTCATGTGAAGATATCAAATAGAGAAGAATTTTAATCTGAATGACAATGAGTATGATAGAGATATAAATAAAACTCGTGGAGGATTTTTGCATATTCTGTCATGGTTTTGGCCCTTTTGGGTACAGGAATACAGATATGCTGCTTTGGAGTTCATTAATGATATAACTGTGATCCAAGTTAAGAGATGGTTTTCAAGAAGGATTTTTTGTGTTATTTTGTGTTAATATAATATAGTACTGCATCAGTGTAACATTGTTGCTACATTTTCATTTGGTTGTAGGTTTATTAAATGGCTAGTCATGATGGGTGTCAATTTTCCATAGAATATTGTGCAGTGAAACTCCATTTCTTTGGGGATGATTTGGTGTGAATTTGCTGGAGATGCAAGTCCACACCAAAGTCAGGACAATTTGTTTCTTTGGATATTTCCTTCAGGAAGATTTTCATTTTTGTTTATACTGTTGGTATGAAATTGAATGGAAAAAAGATTGTTGGTCGATAAAGGTTGCTCATATGAGTAAGATCAAATCAAGCTATTCTCTGTTTGATATATACTTTTCTGTTTGATATGTACTTTTAAGAGTCAATCTGGGAGCACGTTAGTTGAATTGTGATCTCTAGTGTCATCAACAATCAATCTGCCTATAAGACAGCCCTGGAGCTTGTTCTCTATACTTTGCTTTCCCTTTCTATCTATAATAATGAGTATGGCTGTTCTTTGGTAGGCATGAAAATGGGCGGGGGGAGGTGATTGGAGTGAAATTTGACAGTTTACTGAACCATGCAGTGTGGCCAGATACTTAATCAATTTTCATTTTTCAGCCTCTCCCCTCCAATTTTAGCCCTTACTAGTGTCACCTGAGAAATAGAGATAGAGGGAAATGTAAGAATGTGAAAATTTTTATTTGTATAAAAAAATATAATAATGGAGAATTTACTAGTTTTTTATTTCTCTCTGTTTCATCCTTCTCAATTGTATATAAGTAATCGCCAACTTGGCTGTCTCGGGTGGAAGAGGGAAGGCCAAACTTAGACATGTAATCCAACATTATTACCTGGTGCTTGAATCTTCTGAGCACAAGGTAGCTTCGCAGGCTGACTTCCGTCTCTGTTGATTATGGTGAAGTCTCCAATTATATCTGTAGTTAAACAATAGAGGTTAAATTCAATTAATTGTTATTGTCAAATTCTATGTACCATCTGTGGACGAGAATTGCCAAACCAATAAAGTATTACGATGTTTGATTTTCAGTGAAATTCTGTCAGCAGCTTTTGGGTATGTGGCATCACATTGTTCACTGACTGTATGAAGTCTTGCTTTGCGCACTCAGAATGGATCAAACTGTGATCCTTGATACAATTCATGAATACCTGAAAACTTAGTTTGTTGTACCTATGTGTTGTCTCAATTTTTGCCTGGAAGAAATGTAGAGGCGTGGATGCAGAAAATGATTTCCAAACTATGGATATTAATTTCTTGTTCCTTGTCAGAAGAAATGACAGGTGTTTATTTCTCAAATATATCGTTACAATTATAATGGGAAGGAGAAGATTTGTGTTTTATTTAGTTATTTCTGGTTCAAAGATGGAGTTGTTGAAAACTCAAATTAGAAGTTAGATCATGATACCCATTAAGCTTTATCGTAATCCCGGTGTGCCTTCTGTAACAAGGCTTGAAGTTTTCACAAATAGGTCAAGATGCAGCAGTTTGAGGAATCCAGATAAAAATGGATTTAAGATTACAAGAAGCCTAGAATATAAATGGATGACTAGAAATAGTTTTGGTTTGAACTTCCTGGAAGAGGTGGGTAGGGTATTTCTGATTTTGTTTGATGTGGAGATATTTAATTTTGTATGTGTAAGAGACCAAAGGATGACATGCTGTTCAATCATCAATGGATTGTTAGACTGAAGTGATAAAGGCTGATACACACTTGGTGTTAGCTGTAACTAGGGTAGAAGCAAACCAAGTGAAGTTAGGCTTTAGCCTAAATAGGTCAGACCTTATTTCAAAATCTTTTGATTTGGTGACTTTTTTAGGTTAAAATTTTCGTCTAACTTGAGTTGTTTATAAATTTAAAAAGTTTAGCTTGGCTTGTTAGTCTGTTTTGGTCAAATTATTAAAATCTAAATATTGGTCTATTTTGGTCTAATTAAAATCTAAATAAGTCTTACATGAGCATGTGATAATCTGTAAATAGGCCTTTCAGTAAAAAAAAAATAATAATTTTTTTAATAAATAAAGCATTAAAAGAAATTTTGTTTTTAATTTCACCAAATAAAATTAAGAGAATTAGATTAAGACAAAGTAATAAGGTTAAAGTTACCAGACCTGTTTATCAAACAGATCAATATATTATCTTAAACCTGATTTATTTACTTGAATAAATAAATAAAGTCATGCCTTTAATTAGAAAGGTTATAAGTTTGTGAACAACCTGACTTATTTTCACCCGTGGCAATTCCACCGCTGGATGCTACAACTAGGGCCTTTTTTTGACTTAGTAAATGTAGCAATATCATATGTTGTACCACGTGTTTGCCCTGCCAAAACCTACCAAAGCTAACAAGGTTTTTTTTTTTTTTTGTGAAATCATAATGCTTTAAAATTCTAATATTCTCATGAATGTGATTTTTCAATAATGTATTATTATGTTAGGTTTAATTAAAAGATTTTAAAAAATATTATTGTTGACGGTAAAATTCGATTAATCAGTAAAATTCAGCAAATCCTTAAATTGCAATATGATGAATATAAAGAATGAAAGAGAGACAGTGGGAGAGAGGAAGAATAGAGAAGGCATCGGGAGTTTTTAACATGGTTTGCCTAAAGTCAGTTATTAATCCCTGTGTTTATGATAGTATTATTTTTCAGCCTTTGTACTAAGTAAAATATTTTTACAGTGGGTTCTTTCCAGGTTTAAAATTGGCTTTCTGGGATCTTCTCCCTTCTATAATAATCTTAACCCCTATTTATAGTTGTTAGGGTGTACAGTCTTAATATGTTTTAGAAAAGAAAAATAATAAATTAATTGTAAGTTGCTTCCTACAAGCCAATGTATGCAAGTTAGCCACACAAGTTGGTCATGTAAGTTGGCCCCTCCTCAGGTTCAGTCACAACAAGTATGTTTTGACCTGCAGGCTTAAAGCTTGTTGTTAATGAGCTGGAGCTTCACCTTGGGTTGTCAGCAACCTGAGTTCATTTCTTGACAAGATCGTGTCTTGTTCCAACGACTTCAGTGCTAGTTTAAGCTAAGTCCTTATTTGTTGGACTTGTCTATCGGGGCTTGTTTGTTGGACTTTTGTCAGTCTGTTTGCATGGTTCAAAAAATACCCATAATAATTATAATATTGTATTTTAATTAATTTATATATTTTTTAAAATCTTGTTAAATTTTTAAAAATGTCTTTGTCAAAAGATTGATTAAGGTGTTGGAAAATTGATTAGTTAATAGTAATTAACATTAAAAGTTAACCTATCAATAGTGATTAATACTAAAAATTTTAATAGTTAAAGGCAATCAACGTAAAAAAAAAAATTGATCTTTTAATAATATTGGGTTGTGATCAATAATGATAGGGTTTATGGTAAGGATGGTGGGCAATGATCAATAAGACAGTGGTGATTTGAGATGAAAATAATATTAAAACTTTAATAGAAATATGGATAAAATAATTTTTTTATATGATTAAAATATTTTTATGTTAAGTAGGATATTCACTTTCTTCAATGAGAATATTTGAAAAAAAATATTGAGTTAAAAATGTTTCTGAGAATGTTTATATTTTAGGAAATTTTTTCTTAATTGCAAATATTTCTAAGTAAATTTTGCTTAATAATGAAACAAACGGAAAAATATTAGATTTTTTTTTCCAATATTTCCGAAAATGCAAAAGAAGTTTCCACGGATGGCCCCTAAACAGTGGTGAGCGTTGATGCTACGGAGTGGCACTCACTTGTTTTCGGTTGGCCATATGTCTGTGGTGTAGGTCCACACACTCGTGTGTTGCTTAGTAAAAACCAGAAGTACATTGAATACGATGGAATGGAAATTTAAAAAAAAAAAAGACTGGTTAAATATAGTTTACATAGTATCATGGAATTAAAATGTCCATTCTCCTGATAATATGGTTATTTTATCAACTGATGAAATCCTTAATCCATAGTTGATGGCTTACTTAGTTGGATTGAATGAAAAACAATAGGATAAATAAAAGGAATAAAATAAAAGATTATTTTATAATTTTGTTCAATGCGAATAGAAATAAAATAAGTATTTTATTTTATTTTTATATTTGATACAAGAAAATAATATAATATTAAAATAGTAAATGACAATAATATTTTTAATTCTATTAAATTTTATATTATATTCTATATAATGGAAATATATTTATATCATAAATAATAAAATATTATATTTTAAATTTTATTATTGTAGATGGTGAAAATCGGTCAATGAGTAAAGTTTAGTATACCCTCAAACTACAAGTTACAAGTGTGTAGATGGGTAAGAAAGAGATAGAAGAAGAAGGAGAACAATGAACACTAGAAGCTTTTTAACGTGATTCGACTAAAGTTAATATGACCCTTACGTCCACGATAGTTTATATTCGCTTTTGTGCGGTGCTTTCTCTGTATATCAGCAGAGTAATAGTATAGGAGTTCTCTCACTATTTTAGCAGAGTTTCTGTATGTATTTTTCACTATCTATGTTACAATAATTTCTCTTCCTATTTATAGAGGTAGTGAGGGTTACAAATGTAATTTGACAAATTATAAAATTATCTTTTTCGCTGCTAAGGGCAATAAATACTTAACAGGCAATAAATGCTTGGCAATTCACTATCGATTTTTGGAGGCTGATGTGTCGATTTTGGGGACTGACCTGTCGGTTAGGAGAATATGCCTTTGGCTGATGACTAGACTTGGGCATTTCATACCTATGTCTGGGGCAACTCGTTTGGCAGTCCGAACTTATGCTGGGCGACCTGCTGGCTGTGCTAATTGATCTCGTGCTCAAGTTTAATCAAAGCAAGTCTTCCGGAAGATTACTGGGGTAGCATGCTTCGACTAGTGAATTGGAGTCCGTCTGCAGAGAGCTAGAATCTCAATCTTGTCCTACATCCTAAGCTCGCAGTTAGCAAGCCGGTGCCTCTGTCGAGCGACCTTAGTTTTTTTGGGTGATTTGGGCCCTTTTTGTTGGACTCGTTTCTTGTTGGGCTTTTGTGAGCCTATTTTGTATTGCCCAAAAATACCCACAACATTAGCCTTCTAACTCTCAGTTTGCTTTGTGGACTGGGAGTTGTAGTTTGCCGACAAAGTCCTCGTTTGTAGTTTGTATTGTTGTCAAATCTTTGCTTACAGTCTGCCATGTTGTCATTTCAAGCTTTAATCTTTGGCTTCATCTATACTAGGCCTTACTTTCTACTGTACATATTTCATAGCCATTGGTGTGGCAGCCTTGTTTCCTTCTGGACTACTCGATCAAGAGTAGTTGGATATCCTCTGGATTCTTCGGTGAAGCCAAACTAGTCTATATAAGGTGTGAGAAATCCTTCTTCTTTCTCCACAGAATGACCTAATAGGTGTCTTAGTTAAGCCTCCTATGTTCTTGATGGCCTAAGCTTTTGGTGAGGTACTAAGAAGCGTGTATGGCTTGCTGTGACCATTCCTCTCTGAGGGTCTTGGGAAGTTTTTGTTAGTCTGATAGGTGCCCAAGGGCCAATATGGTTGAGCTCTATTGTATCTATGATTATACATTTTGTATTAATTTGATAATAAAGGTTGATTATTCATCTTATATTGCTTTCATTGTGCATTGCATGTTAAAGATGAAGTCCATGGTGGGA
>JANHAO010029343.1:0-10392 GCA_026873985.1 Saraca asoca
ATTATTCATGTGACTGGCTTGTAGTGCCATAAAAGATTTATACTTGGATTTACTTGTTATTCAATTTAGCTATTTAAGTTTGGGAATGGGATCTCTTTAACTATTTTAATTAATTTAAAGAATCACATAAGAATTTTATTTATTAATTTATATGCTATATTCGCATATAAATAATTTTTTTTACTAATCTTTCACCAAAATTAAAAGAAAAAAAAAAGGAGATATTGATCCCATGATCCGACCAGTTGGGTCATCGAGGTGAGCAATAATTAACACTTTCAGCCAATCAGATAATTGAAGTGAAGATGAGCCGTTTCAAACTTTCAATCAATGGGTTCTAGTTTGGATGTGGCTGCGAACCATTGAATTCAATCACAAAATGAATGTACATTATCTTTCTTTAATTTTTATTCCATTTTTATCCCATTCATTGGAGAGTGACAGAGCATCTAAAAACACATAATGTTTTTTTTATCTTATTTTTATTTTCCTATTTATCCATTTTTTCCAATGATTCTCTGCAGGTCAGAGAGTTTTAAAATAAAAAATATATATATATATATCTATTTATCTTGTAAATAAACTATTGAGCAGCTTTGATAATATTAGTTTGTAGTGCGTACCGACTTGCGGTTTAAATAGTTTTATGTAATGATAATTTATAATATGAATTTAAATTTTAAATTATAATTTATTTAAATATATAAATTATTATCATATTTTTATCTATTAAATTATTATATAATTATTAGGATTATATTTATTTTATTTATTAAGAAATATTATATTTCTTTCTTTTATTTAATAAAATTATTATATTAATATTTTAAATTAGACAAATTTATCTTTTAATTTTTTTAAAAATATTTTTTTATATATTAATGCTTAAGTAAATTTATTTATAAATTATATTATTAAAATTTTAAATTAATTGCTTCATGTCAAAAATTATAATTATTTAATTAATAATAATTCAAACATGACCTCAAATTATTATTTTTTAATCATATTTATATGTAAATACCATAATTAATATATTGTATTTAAGAAAAAAAAGTATATTTTAAAAATATTTTTATGAAATTTTAGAAATATTTTAAATTGATATTAAAAATAATATAAAAATTTAAGAAATGAGAATTTTTAGTTATACATTATCTATTAATTCAAAATTAAGTATTACTAATTATGTATTGATAAATATTTTATTTATATATATAATTACTTATTTATATTCAAGTTGGAATAAAAAAATATAAAAATTAAAATTCTTCTCACTACTTATACAACAACATTTAAATGAGGATGAATATCATGATTATTATAATATTAAAAATATGAGATAAAATTATTTTTAGAAAGAACTAAATTTGAGTTAATTAATTTTATAACTGAATTTTATATTTAAGAATGAATGTTAAAAGTTATTTTTGATTCACAAATGATTAAAAAGATAGAGTTTTGCATTAAAGTATCAGTTTAAAAATGAAAAGCGGAAGAAAACGTAAGTGGGAGTTAAAAAATTTTTTTTGTATCAAATGGGTTTTGTTTGGCAACTCAAATCTAAAAATATTTTTGTCTCATTTAATTTTAAGAAGTTTTTCATTTTATTTTCCTGGAAAATTAATTTTAAAATAATAAAAAAATTGAATGTAACTATTCAGATATTATTCTTGCTTACCTAAGAAATTAGGGCATGTTTGGAAGTGTTTTCAGTTATTTTTATTTTATTATTTTTAAAAACAGTTTTTTAAAAATTATTTTTAAAAACTATTTTTAAAAACTATTTTTTTAGAACTCAAAAACAAAAAATTTGTTTGGATGTAAAATTTGAAAACAAATATTTTCTTTATTTTTTAAGATGAAAAAAATATATTTAATATTATTTACAAGTTTGTCATTAATGAAAATAGGTATTCTTCTTAGTTTTGAAAAAAAATTGAAAACAACTATATACAAAAATAAGAGAAAATACTATTTTACTGTTTCCTGAAAACTATTTTTTAGTTGTTGTTTTTGAAAACAGTTTTTGAAAACAGATTACTAAACAGATTTTTTTTTATTTTTGAAGAACAAAAAAATAAAAAAACTGTTTTTAAAAACAAAAAATCTATTTCCCAAACAGTCCCTTAATTTTCGCCCAAACAATCACTCGTGCCCCAAGTCAGATTCTTCGATGTGTACGTAGGTTTCATTCAAGAATTCATTTGTTTTTGCATCCGTACAATTGTTTTCGGACAATTCTTCAAAGAAAAGTCTGTATTCCAAGTATCCAAACTTGTCAATTCACTCATACGTTTTAAAATGTGTTTGGAATAAGGTGAATGGGTTAAGTTGATTCAATCAGTCAAATCAGTTCATTGAATTATTTGAAATATTTTAATATTTATATATATAATAAAATATTTAACACATCATATTATATATAAATATTTTTAAATTATTAAAAAAGAATTTGTTATGGGAATTATTCGGACAAATAAGAAAGCCAGTTGAAGCCCAAGAAGCCAGGGATCCAGAAGGAAAAAGTTTGGCCTAAACCTAGACAAGATCACTAGAAACCTTGCAGCAAGTCACCTGACGTGCGATCATGAGCTCCAGCTGACGAGAACGCTGGCGAGCTCTTCTCCATGCCTGGGGAATCGACTAAATGCCTAACAAACGCAGCCTAAAGCACTCTATCAGTTCATAACCCCCAAAGACCCGACAATAATTTGTCCAGCATTTATTATTTGTCGTTCAGCATTTAATGCTTGCTACAGATGTAATCATGATTTTGTACTAATAAACTATTATTATCTATTGTAATCCCCATATAGATAGATGGGACTGGAAAGCTAAAAAAAGAGACAGAGAAGAATATATAAGAAAAACAGAAGAGTGAACGAGTGGTAACATAGAGAGAGCTCTTGTATCCTGGGCTGTAATCACCATTGAAAAAGAGTTATACTTATCGTGGACGTAAGGGTCATATAGACTTTGGTCGAACCATGATAAAACTCCTTCTTGTTCTCTCCTCTTTTCACTCAAATCTTACTTCTTATTTGCACATATCGATCGATAGACTAGCAGCTTGATTTTTTGAACCCTCCATTGATCAATTATCAAAATTGACCGTCAACATTTTGGCACGCTCGGTGGAACCGACTACTTGTACACTTTTCACAATGGTAAGAGGTAGAGCAATCAGGAGTTCAAGTGCTGCCAATCTGCTAGGCGGTTATGGCGAAGGATGGTGAAACATGCCCGAAGAAGAATATCCAATCTTGGCAAGTACCTCTTCCGCCCTTCCTGAGGCGGATGGAGTGCAGATGTTACGCCAACGTCAGAAGGCGTTTGAGAATACAGTGAAAAGACTCACCGACGCAGTCAAAGCGCTGACCCAAGCTTGCGTTCAGAGGGTCAGAGAGCATGACAAAGGTGCTCCCATCGCTGAAACGGCTAAACAGTCACAGGTGGAGATGCCAGCACAAAAACAGCAGTCAGCCGGAGAAGAAGCTCAGAATGCCAACTCAGATCTTTTCTCAAACTTACGGCCAGAAGAGGGAAAATGATAAGCCCATAAGGGGAAGGGAGGCCAGCAAGCCAAGAGCCCGCGCTACGTGGAAGGCTCGAAGGTGGACCATGACGATGCTAAGAGTCAGTGGTCTGAGGTTCAAGGTCAAATGATTGAAGAGCTGTTATAGAAGGTGTGGAAACTGAAAAAAAAGTCCTTCAACCCAAGACCGATCGGGCCATTACGACGGTAGAAGCCCATTTTCTAGGGAGATTGAGATGGAACCTCTCCCCTAATGCTTCAAGGTACCATCAATCTCACCATACAATGGAAGAAGCGGCCCTTATGACCACTTGGATGCCTTCGACATCCAAATGGGCCTACAGACCAGTAACCCCCTGGTTAAATGTCAGGTTTTCCCTGCCACCGTCAGAGATGTGTCGAGGGCTTGGTTCAAGAGCCTTCCAGCTCATAGCATCAACAGCTGGGAGGAATGTTGGGGTAGGTTTATAAACCGGTACAGGGCCCAGAAGCAGCAACTTGCACCGCCCTGTCACCTGGTGACAATCTTTCAAAAAAAGAATGAGTCACTGAAAGATTATATCACCCGATTTAGACATGAAGTCAGTAATGTGGAAAGCCCATCTGATGACGACATTTTGACTGCGATCTCGGCCAGGTTACATAGAAACAAAAAGTTGTATGAAAGCATATACAAGTCTCCGGTGAAGAGCTTGAGGGAGTTTTATGAGTGGGCCACAAAGGAGATCCGATGAGAGGAAACCTTCAATTTGAAAGGACTCAGGCAGAAAGTCGAGGCTAGCTCTCCAGCCCCTTGCAAAGGCAGGAGGGGAGGTAGCCATGGCAGAGACTAAACGAATCAAGTCAACAACATTGGAAAGCAACCCACGAAGAGACCCAGGATGGAATGATCCGAACCCTGAAGCCGCTATAGCAATTATAGCATCTTGACCGACACTATAGAGAGAATATACATCACGAAAAAGCACAAAGAGAATTTTAGGTGATTGAGGACACTGCAGACTCCCCTGCAGCATTAGGACCTGAACAGGTTTTGTGCCTATCATAATGATATCGGGCACACGACTCCGAGTGCAAATCCCTTAGGGATGTGATTGAAAATCTTATCTGGAGATGCCCTCTAAGAGATTACGTGGCGTAACCCTCAAGCCATCGGTCTCCATAGCACATGACACAACCACCTCCTAAGCTCGAGCAAGAGCGAACAGTGGTAGTCAGGACCATCTACACGATCCATGGGGGGCTGCACATCGCTGAAACCTGAAGTAGCTCACGGAGGCAGTATGTGCAAAATGTGAGTTACATCTTGTCCATGGGCAATGAGCATGACAGGTTTACTAAAAAGGCAAGAGTAGCTCCCAAATGCATCACCTTTGTAGAGGATGATGAACGGGGGATCCAGTCCCTGCATAACGATGCTATTGTTGTCAGGGCAAAGGTTGGCAATGTTGAGGTAAGGAAGATGATGTTGGATATCGATAGCTCAATTAATGTTATGTACAAGAAATGCTTCGATCAGATGGGGTTAATGTAGAGCAACCTTGAATCTTCACTTGATCCTCTCTTCGACTTTACCGACAATGCGATATTCCCCATGAGACGGGTCAGACTCCTTGTCACTCTGGGAGACAGGGGCTGCCAGTCCACTATTTTGGTCGATTTCTTGATCGTAGACTGCCCATCAGCCTATAATATAGTCTTGAGATGACCAGCAATGAATAACTTGAATTTGATTATGTCTACAAGAACTTTGACAGTTCATTTTCCCACGAAGAATGGGGTTGGATGCATGCGAGGTGAGCAATACACGGCCCGGTGATGCTATGAAGACACCATTAAGATTGGGACCAAAGAAAGAAGGAAGGAAGGCATGACTACTGACAAGGAGCCCCAAGCTCTAAACTCAGTCAAGGTCAACCATGGCTTTGACCCACACGACTGGGAAATGGAAAGAGAAACTAGGCCAGTCGAAGAGCTTGAAGAGGTCAGTGTCAGCGAAGCAGATGACCTGCGGTGACTCAAACTCGGGGAAAGCTTACCTCCCAATGTGAAGGGCCGATTGACGGATTTCCTCCGGGCGAATTTAGATGTCTTTGCATGGAGCCACGAAGACATGGTGGGAATCGATCCCAAATATATGTCATACAAGCTAAACATTAATCCTCGCCATCAGCCGATAAGGCTAAAAAGGAGACCCCTAACTGCAGAATGCTCATGTGCCCTAAAGGAGGAAGTGGAAAGGCTCCTGACTAATAGGTTCATCCGGGAGGCTCATTATCCGATTTGGGTAGCCAACCCCATCTTGGTCAAGAAGAAGGACGGGAGATGGAGGACGTGTGTGGACTTCACAGACCTCAGTAAGGCTTGTCCAAAAGACAGCTTCCCTTTGCCAAGAATCGACCAACTTGTTGATGCCACAGCCAGCCATCAGCTCCTCTGCTTCATAGATGCCTATACTCTGAGTATAATCAGATACCCATGGAGCCACAAAATGAGGAGCATATGTCATTTATTACAGATAAGGGGCCATACTGCTATAAAGTGATACCCTTCGGACTCAAGAATGCTGGGGTGACCTACCAACGAATTGTCAACACAATGTTTAAGGATTAAATTGGGAAGACCATGGAAGTCTATGTGGATGACATGTTGTCAAGTCCAGACAGGTCTCTGACCACGTAAACGACCTGGATGAGATGTTCCAGATTTTGAGAAAATACCAGATGAAGTTGAACCCACTCAAGTGGGCATTTGGAATAGCCTCGGGCAAGTTCCTGGGGTTCATGGTAAATAATAAAGGCATAGAGGCAAACCCTGAGAAAATAAAGGCATTAGTTGATATGAGGTCACCTAGTGGAGTTAAGAACGTCCAGAGCCTGACTGGTCAGATCACAGCTCTGAGCAGATTTGTGTCCAAAGAGATGGACTGATGCTTGTCATTTTTCAAAGCTTTGAAAAAGGTGAAGCATTTCGAATGGACGGAAGAATGTGAAACCGTTTTTATATCTTTGAAGGAATATATGGGTCAAGCCTCTCTCCTCTCTAAGCCACGGGAAGGTGATGTCCTTATACTTTATTTAGGGGTATCGCAGCACTCCATCAGCCCAGCCCTTGTTTGTGAAGAAAATGGTGTATAACTCTCAGTCTATTATGTGAGCAAAAGGTTGGTAAATGCCAAGGAGAACTACACCCTTATCAAAAAACTCACTTACTGCCTCATGTTCACATCAAGAAAACTACAGTCATATTTGCAAGCCCATTCTATTGAAGTCCCGACATGGTACCCACTAAGACAAACCCTCCAGAAGGCAAATGCCTCGAGTCGACTATTATAGTGGGTGATCGAGCTTGCTCAATTTGACATCTGTTATAGACCATGATCGGCGGTCAAGAGACAAGCCTTAGCTACCTTCATAGCTGAATTTACTGGATCAGCGGAAGAAGAGGCTGAAACTTCAGAAGGGCCATGGTGGGATGTTTACACCAACGGGACATTGTGCGATCATAGGGTAGGAGTGGGAGACTTTTTGATTAGTCCTAAAGGGCATAAGGTCCACTACGCCTTGAGGCTCGAGTTTCAAGCCACCAATAATGAAGCCAAGTACAAAGTGCTCCTAGCTGGACTTCGCCTCGCGAAGGAGGTGTGAGCTAAAAACTTAAAGATCTTTAGTGATTCTCAATTGGTTGTCTGCTGCATAAAAAGGGAATATCAGGCAAAGGGGAAAAAAATGGCTATGTACTTACAGAAGGCCCAAGAATTGCTTTGTAGGTTTCAAAGGTATGAAATCAGCTAGGTCCCCCGAGCTTAGAACGCACATACGGACGCTCTAGCCCGCCTGGCCACGGCCAAGGATGCAAAATTCACAGGCACGATCCCTGTAGAAGTCCTCCCGTCTCCCAACACTGAACAGAAAAGTGATTGTTGACACTAAAATCCAGTCAACTAGTTTTAGTTCAATGACACCCCTGACTGTAAGTTGAAGAAAAGAAGAAATGGTAGGGGAAGCCAAATAAGAGGGATAAAAGAGCAATGACACCGGGAGTTTATCGTGGTTCGATTAAAGCCAACTTTAGCCCCTACGTCTATGTTGCTTTTCTATTACTCGCTAATGGAGAGTGTTTATAAGACCAGATTACAACGACTATAAAGCTTTCTTACAATAAGCAGTATGCTCTCTTACTATGAGTAAATTTCTATTAACAAGGCTCTGTTTCTCTGAACCAACAGAGTTTCTGCATGTATCTTTTTTCTATGTCCCTTTATGATGGTTCCTTCCTTCTATTTATAGTAAGGAGAAAGGTTACAAATGTAATTCTTTGATCAATAGAATGATTGCCTTCGCCACTTAGGTCATTAAATGCTTGCTATTAGATAATTAATATTGAACAATTCATTGTTGGACTTCTGGGGAGCTGATGTGTAATCTCAGGATCTGAGCTGTCAGATTCGGAGGCATATTTTGGACTACTGACTGGGTTTCATACGGGGGCCGTTGGTAACGAGCAGGCATGGAAGTCATGGACTGAGTGAGTGAGGAGTTCCAGATGATCTCTTTATCCTTGTTTAGTTGTTGTCCCGGAGGTGGTGGTCTTGCTCGTTGAGGGTTTAATCCCTCTTCGGTGGATCACGCACTCTCTCCTACGACTCGATGTGGTGCTCATGGCTTTCACTTATTGTTTGGAGTCCTCGTTCAGCAGCATTGAACCCTTATCCGGGCCTCAACTTTGATTGATCATGTTTTCCCTTGTACTTAGCCTGGTGCAAAGCTTGTATCCGAATAATACCTATAACATAAGCCCCCCAACTCTCAGCTCGCTCTGTGTGCTAGGAGTTGTACTTTTGTTCTTGTGTTCGGCATCGAGCTTACCGTGTGAATTCATTTATTAAGCTGTGGACAGCAATTGTGATTTGTATACCTGCAAGATTTTATCATAGTAATTGTTACAAAAATATTTCATAGGATAATCATCTATTACAGTAAAAGATTTAGGCCAATCGACCTTAACTGGTAAGTTTTGATCTAAAGGATATGTGCGACATTGCCTATCGACTTTGTCCGTTTGTGCAAGAGTCTTTTGTACAACGGAAGTACTACTTGGACGCGAGGTCCCAAACTGGTCTGTGCAAGAATTCTGTGTGGGCCAGGCACATTATTTGGACACGAGATTATTTCTTCGCCCTTGATCTGCGTAAGAATTCTGTGTGGCTAGCACAATACTTGGACACAAGATCACTCTGCACAAGAATTCTGTGCGGGGTAGGTACATTACTTGGACTTGGCTCACGCAAGAATTCTACGCTTATTCGCGCATTACTTGGATGTGAGATTGGCTCTTTGCCCTGGACCCGTGTAAGAATTCTACATATATTTACGCATTACTTGAATGCAGGGTCATTTCACGCAAGCATTCTATGCGGGGCAGGCATATTACTTGGACGTGGCTCACGCAAGAATTCTACGCTTGTTTGCGTATTATCTAACATAAGATTGGTTCTTCGCCCCGGACCCGCGTAAGAATTCTACGTATGTTTATGCATTACTTGGACGCAGGGTCGTTCCACACAAGCATTCTATGCAGGGCAGGCACAGTACTTGGATGTGGCTCGTGCAAGAATTCTATGCTTGTTTGTGCATTACTTGGATGCGAGATTGGTTCTTCGCCTTGGACCTGTAGTGTGCAAATGTTGACAAATTGTTTAGTTCCCTAGTTTATTTTGCACGTGTGGCTTTTCATTTTTCAATGACGGCAGGTAATCATGATTTCCAAACTTTAGCCTACTTTTTCTGATTCATCATTTATTGGCCATTGCCCTCTCTAGGCCGTTGGATCATGGGTAACCAGTGATCTTTCTGATTCGACGGTCAGTTTGTTTCTCTCATAAACTGGGGATTTTCTCCTTCCCTCTCATTCTGCTATTTGAAATTTTCAGTCTCTCTTTGCTCTCATTTCCATTTTTCCCTGTCGACTTCAGAGTCGTCTACCTCTACCAATCCTCTTCTGATTCCCGGTCGTGATTCGGGCTTTTTCTTGTCGAGAGTGCGGTCGTATTTCAACCGGACTTCTTCTTTTGAAAATTACGGTATGTTTGCGTTCACCCTTTCATCTTTTGTTCATCATAAGGTTCTTGGAGGTTTTCTTTGTCTGTTGGTTGTTGTGAGATGGGTCTAGTTTATTTTGGGATTTTGACTTGTTTGACTTGGTAAGGTTGGTCTGTTAGTTGCTTCTAGGGCCTTTAGGACCACGTGGCCTAGGAACCATTTTCTTTTTCCTTCCGTCAGAGTCTGAGTGGTCAATGTGGTGACTTAGGTTGCACATGACCTGTGATCTGTTTATGGTTTTTTGGTCTTTACACTCGATACAGCTTACTTGTAGCAGTCTAACCGACTTTTTACTTTGTAGATGGAAGTAGGTCATGTGCGACGTCACCACCTGATAGGGAAGGGTGATGAAGAACTTGAGTTAAGTTCGAATGCGGGGGTGGCACAGAGTGCTAGCGACGCGACTCCCAGTGGGAGAGGAGATATCTCATCCTCCGTGGCTTGCCAAGACCTTTTGACGGGCCCGAGCGATGTAACAAGAGAATGTCACAAACATCATGCGTTTATGTTTTATGCCTCCATGATGCGATATTGTGACGTTCAACTCACCATTCATTCTTATCGGGTGCCCAAAGGATGTAGCATTTTGGTTTCGGTAGCGGATGATTACGCCGCACATCCCTCTAAGGGTTTCATTGCTATGAGCCTTCCATATTTTATAGTGGGGTTTAGTGTTGGGTTTCCTTGGCTTAGGGGCAGCCATGGGGCTGAGAAATTTCAAAAATTTTACTCCCCTTTAGCTAAGGAAACTTC
>JANHAO010029344.1:0-10393 GCA_026873985.1 Saraca asoca
CAGTTGGACTGGGCCTAGACCTATTATCACTAAAATCCTAGAGTTATGAGATAACATAAATAGGGATTAGTGAGGCCGTCACTATTGACAATCTAGAGGCATCATAAACATATCAAGAGAGGCGCAATTGAGAGTAGCCGTTTGGTGAGAAGAAAAATGTTTTTTTCAAGAAAAGAATTGAGAGATCCAAAATAGAAAGAGACGTTTTCTAGCAAAAACGTAGTAGTAAGGTAGTTCCATCCAATCGGAGTTTTGTTTTACTCACATGTGGATACCGTAGAGACATGGATCTGTTATTCTGTGTTCGTGATTCTGCATCAAGGTGCAGCTTTTGTTCGTGTTTCATTGGATCAAGCTGAAACATTGGATCAAGCCGCAGCATCATAGGAGAGCGAGGAGTGACCAGACATGTTGCTGTTTTCTGGATCAAAATCATAACACCAAGAGGGTCGTGACCTATGTTGCTGCATATTGCAATAAACGCAATGAGAAAAGGTAACTTTCCAGGCCAACTGGTTTATATTCTACACATGAATCCGTGGCTGGGTTTCAAAATTTTAAAATTTTCACTGTGCTTGCTGCCATGAAACCTAACATATCTAATACGATCCTTCGTAGTTCAGCATTGTCGATCTTGGCCCAGATGATGAGTGCATCATTGTGAGGGGACTGAACTCCTCGTATATCATTGTCCACAAAGGTGATGCATTTAAAGGTGTTCCTGCCCTTCTTGGTGAGCCTTCTAGATTCATAATCTGCAAATATAACGTGGCCTGCACTTTGTATTTAATGTTCATGTGACTCACGCGAAGTGCCTGTGACATGTGGCCCACCATGGTCGTGAAGATGGCCCTCACTATAGGTGTCTATTCATGCTCGACCTGGTGGGATAGCTATTGCACTAGCTATTGGGGGTGCTAAGGTCATTGTCTTTCAGGTTGCACCACATAGTCCCTTAGGCGACCTCTTCTAATCAGGTCTTCAATTGCGTCCTTAAGTGAACTACACTCGGAGGCGTTATGCTTGATGTCATTATGATAGGCACAGAACCTGCTAGCATCTTTATACTTATGCGGGGTCTTCAGGGGTCTAGGTTGTTCGAAATCCTCCCTATGCCTTTCTATCACATATATCCTCTCTGGGGCGTCAAATAAGATATTGTAATAGTCGTGAGAACCTTGAGGTTTAGGTCGCTTCCTCTTGGCTTTCTTGGCAGGGTGAACTTTGGCTCCATCGTTATGGCACATTTTGCCTTTCCCATGATTGCTCCCTCTCTTGTTCTGGCTGAAAGTGGAGCTACTTATCTTATTCCTCTATCCGTGCTTCTTTGAATCGAAGGTCTCCTCCCATTTGACCTCCTTAGTAGCTCGCTCATAAAATTCCCCTAGTTCTTTCACTAAGGATTTATATATGCTTTCATACAACTTTCTATCCTTAAGAAGCTCTGTTGAATTTGTCATTAGAATGCTATCATCGGAAGGGCTTTCTACGTTATTAACCTCGCTACGGAATCTTGTAATATAATCTTTCAACGATTCATCCTGCCGTTGAAAAATTATTGCAAGGTGACAAGACGGCACGAGCTGCCTCTTTAGAGCTCTATATTGATCAATAAATCCTTTTTGACAGTCTTTCCAGCTACTAATACTACAAGCCAGAAGGTTCTTGAACCATGCTTGGGGGACATCTCCAAGAATGGTTGGAAAGACATGGCATCTGACTAAAGGGTTGGTCGTTTGAAAGTCCATTTAGATGTTGAAGGCATCCAAGTGGTCATACTAATGCTTCTCTCATCGTATGGTGGGATGGCAAGAACTTTGAACCAATGAGGGGAGGTTCTATCTCAATCTCTTTAGAAAATAGGGTCCTCTCCTCATAACTATCTGATTGATCTCAAGCTAAGGGATTTTTTTTTTCTAATCGTTGTACCCTCTGTAATAGCTCCTCCATCAGTGAGTCCTACATTTCAGATCATCAACCCTTGGTACTATCACAACCTGCATTCAAGCCCTCGGTGTGATATGAGCTCCCAGTCATCAATTTCCATCATGCTTATAAGCTCGGTAACCCTTAGATTTAGATCACGAGCTTGTGGGCAAGCTAAGTCTACTCGTCGAGGCCCTTCTCGAGCTGGTCTCTCCTCTTAAACTAGCACTTCTCTCTGTGGCCCCCAATCTATTCTCCTGTTTGCAGCAACTTCAGCCTATTTTTCAACCCCGTGGGTGTGTAGTTAGGCTAGCACTGCAACTGCGTTGGCAAGTCTCCTGACTGTATTCTTGAGCACTTCTTGGCGCCGATGCAATGCCTGTACACCATTAGTTTCCAAGGGAATAAAAGAAGTGCTTGCTGGAAATGGGTTTCCATCTTCTAGTGCATTTGGTTGTTACTCTCCACGACTATCTGACTAGTTGGTGTGTCAACAAAAAAGTAGTCTGGTCTCACCAGGCATGCCAAAATGTTGATAGTTAATTTTGATAATCGATCAACGGAAGGTTCTAAAGACTAAACTGCTGTGAAAGGCACAAAGAAGCAAGAAGATAGCAAGAGCAAGAGAAAGGAAGAACAAGGTGAACACAGAAGGCTTTTGATGTGGTTCAGCTAAAGTTGGTGTGACCCTTACGTCCACGGTGATTGTATTTTGCTTTTGTGAGGTTGTTTTACTATTCAGACTAGCGAAACAAGAATACAAATGTTCTTTCACTATTTTGGTAGAATTTCTACATATATTTTTCAATTACCCTCATTATAATGATTTCTCATCCTATTTATAGAAGTAAAGAGGGTTACAAGTATAATTTAATGAATTGCAAATATGTCTACTCAGTCGTATGGAGCAATAAATGTTAGACGAGTAATAAATGCTGGGCAAATCACTGTCGGACTGTTGGTGGCTAATATGTCGATTTTGGAGGCTGACTTGTCAGTTGAGAATATGTACATCTAAGTGCTAACCTGTCTTCAGAATTCCACACTCATCCCCGGGGGAGCTTGCTCAGTGGCTTGAGCTCCTCCTAGGACCTGAGCTTATGCTGGGAGAGCTTCCTACAAGTCCAGTGACGTCACTATAGAGGCTATTGGGCCTTTCTTTACTGGACTGGTCCATTGGGCCTTTGACAGCCCATTCCGTCTTGGTCCAGATATACCCACAGCAACTACTTTTCTATTTTAGATTAACAAAGCCAACAATCATTAATTCTTGGACATTATAAAATTATAACTTGACTTTTGGGAGAGTATGGAATAATAAATGGGCTTGGGTTCTAAAAGTCTGAAGAACATTGGTTAAGCTTTACTCATGTATTGGTAGAAAAGGACTAGATTCCAATCTACTAGGAAAATTACTGGGAATCTAGGCACTTAAATGTGAATTGACAGAGATTTCAAGCTGACATTGGAGAATCTCTAAATAATTTGCAAAATAACCTTCATTTGTAAGTTGGCAACAAAAAGTTTCTTTTGATAATTTCATTTAGCTAAATTGTCGTGTCTTTTTCTTTTCATTTTTAAGTTATTTGGCGAGAGACCAGTAAAGTTCCTCGGAAAATTTAGCAAGAAAGATTTTTTTTTTTTTTTTTTTTTGTGGTGGATTTGCGAGGGACACCTCTCGGTAAATATTATTTAACGAAAAAAACGGATACTTTAGTTAGGGAAAAATTCCTATTTAAATCTAAAATTTCATGTAGATTTCTCACCTAATAATAATAATAATAAATTTGTTATAACTTCCCAAAGTTATTATGAAATCTTAGATAGGGAGAATAATAAGCATATATTTAGTTTCATTTATTTTATTGTAAAATATTGTTTATAAAAATGATCTAATTTATTTATATTATAATTATAATTATAAAAAATATTTTATTTATTTAATATTATATATAAAAATATGACATAAAATAACATTTATTATTAAAAAAATTTCATCTATTTGTGTAGCACGATGCAATATTTTTTCAGTCAAATCAAACCCAGTCCCACAATTAGCTCTTAATTATAAAAAAAAAAAAAAAAAAAAAAAAAAAAGGGCCAGCTGAAATGTAACAGTACACAAAGTTGGTGCCGCAGTTTTGGTTCCGTTTTCGATGTCTTAAAAATACAAGGCAACAAAGGGGGAAAAATCCCAAAGCAAGACGCTTTTATTCATTACTACGGCGACGGGTAGCAACGGCGCTGCTCGTACTATATATATATATATATATATATATTAATTAATTATTTAGGGGTCATTTGATTCATATAAGAAGTAAATTTTTATAAAAAACTAAATTTCTCAAAAAATAAGTTCTTATATAAAATTTTTGGGATGTATTAAAAATTATTTAATTGACATTAAATAAATAGAATTTCCTAAAAAGTAAGTTCTTATGTGATGTTTAATTTAACTATATACTTTTTAGGAAGTATTATCAAAATAACTAAAATATCATATATAAAAGTTATACTCTTTTATAAGATACTGTGTAAATTTTTTAAAGAATACTCTTATAATTATTTAGATTTCACAAGAATAATTTTGTATTTTATTTCATTAAAAACATAAGAAGTAGAACTTATCTAGAAGATAGGTAAGTAACTTCCTATACTTTATGCAAAATAAACTTCCTGAAAAATACAACTTCCCTTATTTTTTGAATTAGTGGTCAACCAATAATCCAAGCATTTTTTACATCTCGAGAAGTTATATTTCATGTAAAACTTTCTGCGAACCAAACGACTTCTTAATCATAGCATCATTTAAGTAATTTGCATACATATAATTATTACTCAAAAAGTTCAATAGCATAACAAAATTTTAAGTTGACCATCTTTCTAAACCTAGCATAACCATTCAATATGAGATTCCATGAATCTAAGATTTTTTTCTTGGATTACATCAAATAACACATGAATTGAAGATATAAGAAATTGCACATTATATATGTTAGTTGTAACACCTTAGAGAAAAGGAAATAAGAAAATAAACAAAATTTAATTTGGTGGATTGAAATAAAAATCTTAAAAGTTTTGCTAGGGCTATATCGTAATTTTTCCTTTTTCTAGAGGACCTTAGTGAAGATGTGGAAGTTTCGATAAGGCCAAATTGTAATTTGCCCCATTTTTCTTTTTGCTTTTATTGACCTGGGTGCTAACCTCCCTTCCTCGTGCTCTGCTTTCTTTTTCCGGGAAATTTCCCTTGCTTTGCTTCTGAACCTCTGTGCCCGCCATCTTTTGCTTGCTTTCTTCATTGTCCAACAAGTTCTAACCATTGTTCTCCTTCCTTCCACCATTCCAGTGTCTTCCCTTCATTGGTCTAGCTCGGTGGCTTCTCTTTCCCTCTCCTCTGGTGCCTTCCAACCCAAGCTCGAGTTGGCTTCCTGGCGACGATTCAAATCATGTTAAGCTATCCACAACTTCATTAGAAGCTAGTAAGTCTTCCTATAGCATTAGCATTATACCATATAAAGCTTTCCTCAAGTTTTCAAGAAATTCTACATGAAACCCTAACCCCCAAATTCTATTGTGTGCTAAACTTTCTTATTTAATCAGCTTCTTTTACTGTACCCATCGGAGAATCAAGCACACTGACGCCAATTTTCAATTCCATCCAAATATTCAAATAGGTGGTTCTGCTATTTGACTTTTGAAATTTTAGCTTTAAATATTGTAGTCTAATATCAATGTAGGATAGATGTACTTAATCAAGGGACTTTAAATTTAAATTCAAAGATTGATTTTAATATTGGTCATACCCAAATAGGTAGAGTGACTCAAATTCTTAAGTTTAGTGACCTAGCACCTTGTGAAACCTTTTTCTAGCATTGACCATTTCTTTTGGAAAATTTGATCATCTAAAAAGTTTCTAAGATGAGTAGATAATCCTACCCATTTGGGAATCCCGTTTATTAAAACAAAACATTTTCATTATTTGGAACATCACCATTTCTAAGTAAGATGAATAATTATTTTAGTTTGATTTAAAATTCTTATCATATGATGTATAAATATGAAAATGATTTATCTTAGCGTATTTCTACATTTTATAATAATTACTGTTTATAGAAATAATAATTTCATTTTACCATGATATGAAATTTCTGATATTACTAAATTTTATGCTACCTAAAATGATTGACAATATTTTCTTATTATTGATATCATGATCTAAGTAGAACCATTTCTTGTTTCTGAATATATCTAGTAGCATAATGTTTTCTGATTGATCAATTATATTGAAATCCCAAATCCATTAGAAATTTCTTGGAAAACCCTTAAGTGCACTTGTGATTAGAATATTTGTTAAAGAAATGAGGAGGAGAATATCTAAATATCTAAGCATTTGAATATCTAATTAGTGTGTTTGGTGTGTCACGACGATATCTATTAGGTACAATTACTTTTAGGAATTATCCTTTGGGTCCCAATTGTATTTTAGTAAAAGAACCATTCCATAATATTTTGCTACTTGAATATTGGTAAATTTTAGAAAATCTTTATAATTTTTCTTGTGTTTACATCATGATGAGTATTTCTCATAATATCATATTCTATTACATCTTTTAATTATGTTGAATACTATATTTAATGACTTGACTTTTCTGATGAATCAAAGTCTGAGAACTTATTTCAAGATTATGTCTTTTAAACTGGTAAGCTTATTTTCATGAATGTATGTTTTACCTTTAGATTTTGAACATGAATTGCAAACTCAATTTTGGTTTTTCTATGAGATTATCTACTTATTAAATTTTTGTAAAACTTACCCTATTTTCCTTTCTGTTTTTTAGAGCCTGAAGTTACCCCCATCATCCATCCTCGCCCATTTAGTTTAAAATCTACTCATTGATCAAGTAGATCATTTTCTGTGAAGCCTAAAGGTATATTAATAGTGAAAGCTTTGGCAATTGGTATAGTAGATATGTGCATGTATTTTGACTAGTTGATACCTAATAAGATATAGACTTGTGTTGTCTGGGCTGTTGTGATTTTGGTTTGTTGTATAGAATGTATATAGAACTTATAGCCCTTATTTGTTGTATAGGCCTTGTGCCAAAGTTTGAAAAATAGAGGAAACTCTACCGAATTTTTGATAGAAGTTAAAATGGAAATATTTGATTGTGCATCAGTATAGCTATGGTTTTTGGTATGTTGAGTCAGATTAGGAAAGATTTTATATTGTTAGATTTGTAGAGGGTTTTCTAATGATGACTTTCTATGCTAGTCACGTGCCGTGGATCAAGACGTGACACTAATAATTTGATTAAAACTCTATTTTAGTCCCTCATAGATATTTTTTTTTTCAATTTAATCCTTGTTTGATTTTCATTATCAATTTGGTCATTTTCATATTCAATTAGATCCCTTTATCTATTTATCTTTGACTTTGTTAATGAAATTGAAGATATGAAAGCCTAAAATCTAATCTAGTACTTTCTAATGCTTGCGTAATATCCTTTATACTATAAACCTACTTTGTAATTTTAATTTAAAAGTAAGGATATAAAATAATCACTTTAATTTTATCTTTGTTATTATTTATGATACATATTATTTTAATTTATATAAATACTTAATTTTTTTATGTAAGTTACATTTAGGATCCACGTAAGCATTGGATAACATCACACAAAATTTTGAACATTTAAATTATCAATTTAATCAATAATATGTGAAGCAGATATATAGAAAGATTTGATTAAAAGAAATTGATAGGGACTAAAATGATATTTTAGTCTAATAGTTTTAAGTAATGTCAAATTATACATGAATAACATATATATGATTTAATTTTGATGTACTGACAATATAAAGGAGTTTATTATCACTCATGTGTTATTACGTCATTTAATTTTTTTGATAGTATTAATATTGAATAAAATTTAAACTTATAAAAAATATATTGATATATTGTTCTTACATATATGTGAATGGTAAATGAAAATAAGGATAAGAAAAAATAATACATAATTATAAAATATTTCGAATCATTTAATTTGATGCTTGATATTATAAATGAATTTTATATTATTACTCGTTTATGTATTAACTCGTTATAAAAAAATTAAAATTTTTTTACAATTGGTTAAAATTCTTAATCAGTCTTGTTTTTATTGATATGGTACATGCATGTTCTCACTAATACTGTAGAAAGTTTATAATATGTGTAAACTAATTTATGGTTTTAAATTTGCTTCATTACGTGATCAGCTTTTTTACTCAGTGTTAATATAAAATATATTACAATATCACTAAATAAAAAATGGAATATCATTAAAATGCAAGAGTAATTAATATTTTTTATCAATATTATAAGTGTTTTAACAATATAAGATAGAGTTGATTTTGATACACGCACTGGTGTATTTTAAAGTTCATTTTCAAAAGTATAAAAAAAACTTTTACACTATAGTAGACTAAAATTAATTAATATAATTATGCAATAAATATTTAAAATATAATTTAATGATTGGTTTATTATAATAAATTAATGATAAATTTATTTAACATATAAAAGGGAAAAGATGAGGTTAATTTTACTAACAAGTAAGAAGTTTAACAATATTTTATTAGGTGAGGGATTAATGTTAATACACTTACTGTCGTATTTTGAAGATCATTTCAGAAGTGTAAAATATTTTTATACTATAGTGAATTAAAATTAATTAATATAATTATGTAAATAAATATTTAAAATATAATTAATGATTAGTTTGTTTATGATAAATGCTTTATATTTTTCATATATTTTAAAATTATCTTTATATTGATAAATGATAAAATAATGTTAATTTAATATTTTTATTATAAAAAATAATTATATTTCTAATAATATAATTTAAAATAAGATATTTTTATATTGTTTATAAAATTATTGTTGATTATATAAATTATTTAATATAAATATAAACCAATGAATTATAATTTATTAATATATAAGGAGAGTTAAAATTATGACTAAAAGGCTAACATACTTAGTGAATAAATTAATGTCATATTATTAATAAATATGGAAGATTTTTGATAATTTATATAATGAATATTCAGAGGATTTTTGATAATTTATATAATGAATATTCAGAGAATATAATTTAATTATTTAATTATTTATTATAATTATTATTTTATCAGTAATGTAATATTATCTATTTAATTTATATATAATTCTTATATAATTTGAGGAAATTAAAATCTTACATATTTTTTATCACATTCAAATAAATATTTTATTTTTTTATAAGGATATTAGTAGCGTAATATGCACTCATTCTGGGTTAGAATAGCTTGCCTATGGATTTTATAGCTCATCTGAAGTGTAGAATGGTCAAGGGCAATTATGATCTTTTTCTGCTCAATTTGAGATAATAGATTAATTGTTTTTGGGCCCACTTGGTCAATTTTTATACTGTGTTGTTTTGGGACTCTGGGTATGAACTTTGTTTATCACTTGTCGCCCTCAAAGCATCAACAAGGCTAGACCGAATCGGATTGTATTTCTGATCATTTGTCTCTTTAATAATAAATTCAGCGTGACCATTTGTTCCTTCTTTCGAGATGCTTCCAAGTAATTTTTCCCCTGAATAAGTAGACCCTTCTCGACGTATTTTAGAGATTTTTTGTATGACGGTTTTTAAAATTCAGTGTGCGTTAATATTTTGATTATACTTACTTGTGAATATATTGTACATTAAATTTAGTTATATGAACAATAAAATTTTTAATATGTTATTTATTTATTTAAATATAATTTAAATTTATTAAAAGATTGATATATTGACAGTTGAGACATATTATTTGATGTAATATGTAGATCAATCTATGTAATACTAAATATGGGTTTTTTTTTTTATTATTTCTTTTCTTAAAGGTTCCCGTTGGTATTTTAGCCAGAGAAATGCGTGAGTACTTTTTGAGAATCCTCGTAGTCTTCATGATTGATGGGAATCTTTCTTTAGAGTAAGTGTGAAGAAAAATCAATGTCCATGTTGGGTGGACGATGATGGAGAAATATTGTTTCTTGTGATTTGGTCCCCTCCTAATATTCCACCTCCAAAAGGTGAAAAACATGAACACAATACTCCTGGTAGGTCTGCTATTAACTTGCTCGAAAGCTTGGGGCCATTTAACATGAAGATTACTTTGAGTCTATCCTTTAATTTTTATCTCTTATATTTATTAGGGTTGTAAAGAATGGAACAAGAATTCTATACAATCTGGATGAATGACTTGTATTATTCAATAACTAAACTTGGCTTAAATAGCCATTACAAAACAGAAAAGAGAAATATCAGTTCACTAAACATCGTGGTACAGGTAATGAAGAATTTTTCAAAATTATGCAACTAACACCCTAGTAAATAGGGATTTTATTCTAACAGAGCAATCCTATTACAACTAAATAACTTATCATTCCCTCCCT
>JANHAO010029345.1:0-10417 GCA_026873985.1 Saraca asoca
AAAGATAGACAAAAACTACAAGTTAATGACTAATTAAGGGTTAAAATCAGGTATTTTTATAGGTACATTTTCTACTTATCAGCTAGCAAGCTGATGCCCCCGCTAAGTGACCTCAATTGTCGAGTGATTTGGGCCCCTTTTTAGTTAGGCTTGGCTTCTTATTGGGCCTTGGCCCGTCTGTTTTGCAGTGTCCGGAAAATACCCATAACACAAGCAATTGTAGATAAGAATCTAGTTTTTGCAAATGCAACCCTAGTTAGTGGCATTTATCTACTCTAAGTATTATTGATTCTATTTAAATTTTTATATATTTGTTTCTATAAAAATATCTTTATATTTACATATAATGTATATGTTTTTGTCTTATTTTAAGTTTCCCATTTCAAACAAATCCTAAAATTGTAAAAAGGTGGAACAATGAAGTTTAGGAAGCTGTTAAGTCAATAGCAGCTCTTGTATAGTTTCGTGCCTTGGTTTTGTTGCATCAAGTATGTTGCTTTAAGAGTTTTATGATGCATAATTTTTTTTTGTAATGAAATAGAGTGTGATTTACATTTTTTTTGGTTGTAATAAAGTAGTCTCCAATAGAAACCAATGCAAGCTACCTTTGTATGCATAGTACAACATTTCAAGAAAAAATATTGGTTCACATCCTTTTATAGTTTAATTTGACAAAAATTGCAAAGCTTTCATTCTTCTTGGATAAATAAGCAAAAAGTTACCCAATTGATAGTAAAAAGTTGACTTAGTCTAACTCTTGTTTTCAATATTAATTTGTTTATATTCTAATGTTAGTTTGAGCTGGACCATGATGTAAATTTTGCGGATTAACTTTTATCCCTTTGAAGTCCTCCCTTAGAATCTTTGCAAGACTAGTGAATTTGCCTTTTTAGAAGCCTAATTTCATTATCATACAAAATACAGGTCTAGATTGTGAAAAATTTAATGACTACATATATGACTTTGGATGTTGTTGCCTTCATTAATACTTTAAGAAAGATATATGAGTCAATGAGATATGTTACCTTTTGTCTAAGTGCATAATGACTTGTTTTGTCATATTACTATCAGTTATATAGAAGTTAAGTTATAACTTATATGTTATTAAGCCCTGACAAATTACTTTACTAATATTGTACATTTGCATGTACCAAGAAAACTTGGTGATAAGCAATGGCAAATTGTTACATGGAAATTGTGAGGTCCAACTATATTAGCTAATACTTTATTCAATCTAAAACTTGTTGATAAACTGTAGTTATTGTCAAATTTTACTCTTATGATTATGTCATTTTTTTCTAAAATCATTGGTTTTATATTCTTAATTTGTGTTTTATTTCTAATATAGTCGAACAAACAAAGCCAATGTGGCATGAGTAGAAAATCGTAGTTTATTGATAGTCTTAATTTAATAATATAATTGTATTTCTAATATATCTTTTCTATGATGGGAACATATTGATAGTTAAGAAAGTGACAAAGGTTCTATTAAAGAAAAGAAGGTGATGAAGGGCTTGCAAGATATAAATGCTTATGAAAATCTGATAACCATATATATTGACTTTTTGGAACATTTTTCAAAGTTGTGATCCTTATGTTTTGGTGGCATTTTAAATCTAATTTCTATGTAGATTTATATTTGAAACAAATTAATTTATCTCAAAATTTATTTGGTTGTGATAAATATCTAGTTTGGATCATTTTTGTTATATTTAGAAGAATTAAATTTAAAACTCACTAAAAGATTAAGCTTAAAAGATGTGTATAGTGCTTTTCATAGCAAATTATTGTCATTTTAATTTGACAATATTAAAATATTTTGTCGTTACTACAATATTCTTGTAGGTAATGATTTTTACAAGACTTTTGAAAACACCTTCAAATTGTTGCCATAAGTGCTATAGGCAACAACTTCAAACTATTGGTAACAAAACTGTTGCCTAATTACATGGGATGAGAACCATTACCAAAAACCTTTGCCTTTATTATACTACACAACACCTTTAAACTATTGCCATAAGTGCTATGGGCAACACCTGCAAACTGTTGACAACAAAACTATTGCCAATTACATAGGATGAGAACCATTGGCAAAATTTTTTTTAGAAAAGTCAATTGTTTTCTTGATATGTTGCCAAAAGTCTTGTAAAATCTATTGCCTAAAAAAAATAAGCAATGCTCACTAACATCACACACAAAAAATGTTGCCTATACTATAAGCAATAGTTTTTTTACTTTAGACAACAATTTGTTGCTTTTGTTGAGACAAAAAATGTAGTGATAGATTAAAGATTAAAAAGAAGCTAAAAATCACCATCAATCACACCTAAAAGTGTCAAGAGTAGTTGTTTCAAGAAAAGGAGTTCAAGTGAATGCAATTCCTAACTAAAGTGTTCACATGACGCAATAAATTAAAGCATTAATTGAGGTTTTACCAGTTAGAAATATGTAACACCCATTAGTAGTCTAGGTTGTTTAAGTTAACTTAATAGGTTAAATAAGTTTTATAAATCAGGTTCAAGAAGTGTTCTATACTAGAAGTGATGGTTGATTGCTTTTTCGGAATTAGTCAACTAGTTGCTTAGAACCATTTAACCAGGTGCCTCCAGAACACTATATAAGCTAAGTAGTCCCAGAACATGAATCACAATCCCATTTTCATTTAGTGTGGCTCTAAAAGAGAGAAAGACTTCTGTTTGTGGTTTTGGTTTGTGCTCTCTAAGCAAGGCATAATTCTAATTTGAATTGCTTAACCTATGGTTGAGTTTATCTTAATTTCTTTATGCTTAGGTTATAACTAATATTTTTCTTGTTGCTTGTGAGGTTCCTTGTGACTTTGGGATAGATTCTAGTTTTGGGCATGTTGACGGTGGAATCTAGTTTTGGGCCAAACTCCAGCCAATAGAGGATTCTTTTCAGATCTTAAATTGTAATATGGTTCTAAGGGCAGTAAATGAATGAAGAAGGTGAGAAGAAGAGGAAGAGCAGCAGAAGACATAGAGCTTTTAATGTGGTTCGGCCAAATCCAGATAGAACCAGACCATACATCCACAATAATGTATTGGTTTGAAGATATTTTTATAGAGTTTCAGTATATTGGCATCAATCCTCTTAACGTTCTTCTCTTTCCTTGTATTTATAGAGGAGGGGAGGTTACATATGTAATTTTGCATACAATAAATCTATTACATCAGATATTTAATGTACAAGATAGGATAGATAGATTAAGATCCTGCAAGTCAGCTTCTATAGATTATCTTCTACAAGTGGGCTCTGCGTGTCTCCCGGGTAATACATGTATTGGTCTTCTACTTAACGAGCTCCCTGGTTGCTGGTTGTGCCTCGTAGACTAGAACCTTTGGTCTGGGGGAGTGGTTGTCTTTGAAATGACGAGGTTGAGCTCATTCTTGCTAGGGCAAGCTCAACCAGAAGAGGTCGCTAATGACACGAGTTGGAGACTTAGCACTCTAAGCATCCTACGAGCTAAATTCTTTCTGTGCTTCGGCTGTTCGCCTGCCTATTAAAAGTGATCTGGATTTCACATATAACATAAGCCCCCTAACTCTCAGCTCGCTTCGTGGGCTGAGAGTTGAAACTTTTCGAAAGTTATTCACTTCATAAAGTTTGGCTCAGTCAGAGTGTTCACTAAATTTATCGTTTCATCTATTCTAGGCCACACTTCCTATAGTATGTGCCTCTCGATCATTGGTGAGTCAGCCTCGTTCATTTCTAAGGCAATAAATGAAAGTGGTTGGGGAGATTCATTTAGATCTTTCGATGAGACCAGGTTAGCTCTATTTAAGGTAGAAGAAGTCTCTTTTGCTCTTTCATTGAACAAACCATGAATATCCTAGTCAAGCCTCCCATATTTCTGGCGTTCTATCTTTTCACCGTGATGTGTATGGCCTGCTACATATGGAGTTTCAAAGATATGACTTCTCCGATAACATGCAGGGATCTCATACGGATCTCGGATTATGTCCTCCCGGCTTCATCGTGAGGTTTTTTGTCTCACCGGCCAGGCTTCTGGCACTTTGTGGGTTGCTCTCTTTACAAATCAGAAGAGGAGCTAGAGGCCGAAAAAATAAGGAGTAGCTATGCTCTTTCCTTCTCCACTGGCAGAAGTCAAGTTGAGGAAGAGTTTGCTGCTGAGGAAGGCACTAGAAGAAAAAATTTGAGGACTTAGGCAAGCTCATGAGCTTTAGTCAGCAAGGGTTCATCCTTCAACAACTAGCCCTATGATTGGTGGGAGCTTTCCCCTGGTGCAGCAATCTTTCTTCCAGAAGAAATTAGCTGTAGCCTTCCTCTTGTATTTTGGCTTTTTTTTATTTGTATTCTGAGTTTTCTGATGTAATTTTACCTCATTGAGGCTTTTTAATGAATAAAATCTTCTTTGTGATCTTTGTGCACTATTCTTTAGCTTTCTATATCCATAATAATGCAAACTTTTGTAGCTCGTAATGACATACTTGAATAGCCAATCAATCAAATTCTCTTGGAAGTAATAGACTTGAGTGAAACATCTTGTGCATGAGTGTTGTACGAGCAAACCACATGAAGACTATACATAATCAGAAAGTCGCACAAGAGCTGCGAACATTTGGTCGTATACGAGCTATGAGCATCTGGTTGCATGAGAGCTATGAAGATTTGGTCGAATGAGAGCTACGAATCACAACAATCTTGTTGCCTTAGGCAAATAATTGGGTCAATTTTTAAGCTTTAGCGAGCACACAACTATGCTAGCATTGAGTGTTTAAGAGTACCCCGCACCTCAGTAAGCACGTAGCTATGCTAGTAGTATGAGTTTTTTTTTAGCGTCTCCATACCTCAGCGAGCCTATAGCTCAATTGGCATTGTGAGTATGTTTTTAGCATCTCTACGGTGAGCATTCAGCTACACTGGCAGTGTGAGTTTATTTTTAGTGTCTCCATACCTCAGTGAGCCTGTAGTTTAACTGACAAATGTTTTGGGATGAGCTCTAGCACCTTAGCGTGCACACAACTACATTGGCAAATGTTCTGGGATGAGCCTCGATGCCTCAGCGAGCATGTAGCTATGCTGGCAAATGTTTCGGGATGAGCCCTTGTGCCTCAGCAAGCACACAACTACACTGGAAAATTCATCAATTCATCTCCGAAATGAGCTTCGGAGGGCCTCAGCTTAGGAAGCTGGCAAATCCATCAATTCATCTCTGGAATGAGCTTTGGGGGGCCTTAACCGGACTAAAGGCCATGATTGGCACAAAGTTACTCAAAGGATTTAAAAGAGTTGATCGCATGCAAGCTGTTGAAATTGAAACAATTGATAGCAGGGAGCAGAATAGAGAGATGAAGACAGTAATGCTAAGTGAATCGACAAATAACTTTCAACAAGAACAAAGGAGAGTATTTACATTAACTCTTGATTTTTAATATACATTGTCAATGTATAATTCAGATTGAGCCCCCTGCTCTTAGCCATTATCACACTAGGGAAGCTGGGATTGTTACCCCGTAGGCCGTACCACGTACTCTCTTAGACAATCCCTTTTGATTAGGTCTTCAATCACATCCTTGAGCTATCTACAATTCAAGGTCCCCTGCCTGACCTCGTTGTGATAGGCACAGAACTCCTGCTTGTTTCTCTGCCTGTAGGGGATCTGTATGGGAGCAAGTCTCCTAAAGTCTTCATGGTTATGAGAGCTGCAACCTGGAGTTTGCTCTTGCAAGCAGCGAGTTAGAGAATTTTCCTGATTGACATTACCTGAACGTCCAACTTGCTGCTATTGGTGAGCATTCATGGGCGCTGCAACTTCAACCTGTCTTTGCGTACCTTACGCTAACATGGTGACTGCTCTAGTCAGTTCTCCCAACATGTTTTCTAGTCCTTCCTGGTGTTGGAACCAAGTCTACACTCTATCGATGCCATTAGCAATGGTAACTAGCAGAATAGAACTAGCTGGTGGCAAGCTAGCGATTACACTGATGACGAGAGTGGTGGAGGAGTCTATTTTTGAGACATGACCTTCTAGAGGATTAAGCAATGCATTTGAAGCTCTGGTAGCTCTTCCTTTGCCCATTACAGTAAAAAAACAAACTAGAATAGATGAGATCCCCACAGATGGCACCAAAATGTTGACGGTGAAATTTGGTTATAGGCCAAACTCCAGCCAATAGAGAATTCTTTTCGGATCTCAAACTGTAATCTAGTTTTAAGGGCGGTAAATGAACGAAGAAGGCGAGAAGATGAGGAAGAGAAGTAGAAGACATAGAGCTTTTAACATAGCTCGTCCAAATCCGGATAGAACCGGACCCTACGTCCATGGTAATGTATTAGTCTAAAGATATTTTTACAAAGTTTTAGTATACTGCCATTAGTCCTCTTAACGTTCTTCTCCTTCCTTGTATTTATAGAGGAAAGGAGGCTATAAATGTAATTTTACATGTAGTAAATCTATTACATCAGATATTTAATGTACAAGATAAGATAGGCAAATTAAGATCCTGCAAGTCAACTTTTATAGATTGTCTTCTGCAAGTGGGTCTCGCGTGTTTGCTGGGCAATATATGTGCTGGTCTTTTGCTTAATGAGCTCTCGGGCTGTTGGTCACGCCTCGCAGACCAACACTTTTGGTTTAGGAGAATAGCTATCTTTGAGGTGACAAGGTCGAGCTCGTTCTTACTGGGGCGAGCTCGAGCAGAGGAGGTCGCTAGCGATGCGAGCTAGAGACTTAGTACTTTGAGTGTCCTGCGAGCTAAATTCTTTCCATGCTTGGGCCATTCACTAGCCTATTAAAGGCGATCCAGATTTCACATATAACAGGGCAGGAAACTTCCTAGTTGAGTATTGGGGGGAACACTCTTTTTCTAAGGTATGTGGTGATTTTCTCTTCTAGCTAGATCCTTTTGTTAAATAAATGACTATAAATATCTAATATGTTTTGTACATAGCCTAAACTATTTTTTGATGTAGAATGCTTGAACTACTTAGTCACCTTGGGCCTAAAAATATGATATGTTGTCTATTTAATTACGTGATGTATGAAAACCCTATTTGTCTGTATGCACTTAAGTACATGTGATAGCTAAATTATAATAGGTAAAGTTAGGCCAAGAATTTATGCATAATTGAAACCCAGAAATAGATACACCATGAATGGGATAGAAATTATAGATCATGTAAAATAGATTAAGAACAAGTGTAAGGCATAACAATGAATATGAGATATGATTATGCTTAACTCAATTGCATAAATAAGAATTTAATAATGAGTGATATATTTATGAATGAAATTAGGCCTAGTTTTGAAATGTAAGTTAATTTTTAAATGTGGTTATAAACTAGTTGAGGTAAGGAATAATTGAGTGCACCCAGTAAAGGACTATGTTATGATATGAAAGACTTATGGGTCTATAATGTTATCTTATGGCATGACATTCGTGCATGTACGATAAAAGCATCATAATCAGATGGTGAAGGTACCAAACCTCATTAATTCTTGCCTTGAAAGTGTTAGTGTGTGTATGTTGTGTATAAATGTATGGATGTAGTATGGGTATATAAGATGAAGGTATCATACTTACTTGTGATATGAGTATTATACTTCCACAATGAAATATATGATGAATGTATCATGCTAATAGTACAATACAATGAAGATACTATAACCCTCTTATAAATACCTTTCTTACATGAGCTTTTGTATAAACAAATGCATGATTGGCTAAATGTGTAGATATGAGTTTATGCTTTTATAATCAGTTATAGTAACTAAGTTTGCCATGATTGTTTATATATGGTTGTGACAGATATAGCCACAAGGTTATACTAAAAGTATATAACTTATAGCATGTGTGCATGAATATAAAAAGAATATGTTGATGATTAGTATATGCCTTCAAAGAAAGAATAACATGTGAAAGTGTGTATGATAGATAGACGAGTTGGGACCCAAGAACAAAACTAGGTGATAAATATAGTATACTAAAGATTGTATGTTATAAGTTAGCTAGTACATGTATGCAAACATATATTGTAAGAAATAACTAAAAACATACCTCTAGCCATGCTTGTCCAAGTTTGATTATTGGTTGCTAATTCTTGATCTTGAATAATCTTGTCATAATTTCTTAAATTCCATTCATTTTTTCTTTAGTATTTTGAGAGAGTGCCTTCTAGCCTAATAGAAACTTATGCCTTAAGTGATGAAACTTCACATGCTTATATATCTCTAAGCTAGGGACCTTTCTCATTCTTTTTCTTTTTTGTTTTCTTCCATCAAGAAAACATTTCATTAATCCTATTTTATGATAGATTAATTTTGTTAATATAACTTAGAAAAAGTTACAATTTCCACACTAATGATGAGATTAACTTATCATATTCTTATCACATAAATGTATAACTCATGAATGTACAAAATATAGTGGTATACATGTACTTAGATAAAGTATTTAGTAAATCAAGGATGAACTTAGTTTATTAAGAAATGAACTTGGATATTTCAATGAATTCATAAAATACTTTGAAAAGATAAAATCCAAATTCAGTGTTTTAAGTTTATGTTCTTAAAGCATAATAAATATGAGTCACATTAAGAATATTTTGAAGAGACATATTTTACATTTTCTCACTTGACCTACAAATATTTAAATGATTAGAACTTATCTGCATATGACCATATTTATATGTTGAACAATGTGATTTAGTGAGGTGAGAAAAGTTAGATCATGAATCATGCGGTTATGTTCTTTAAAATGAACATGTCCTTCCATGTATTACAGTGAACAACTCTCACATAAGAACCTTATGAGGCATTAACCTTATATGTTCAACTGTACATATCCAAATGTATAACTTATATGAGGTAGATAACTTAATGTGCATAATAAAGTGTCATTATTCTTTTATTTGAGAAAGCAAATTACATGGGAGGACTAATAAGGCCCATATCATCCATATGGCATTTATACAAATTAGCCAACAATGCTTTAGTTATTAGATCAGCTATCATTAGCTACATGCTAATATGCTGAATGGTAATTGATGAGTGCAATATTTATATATTTTATTTTTTAACATTTAGTCTTTTGTCAAGTTTATATACTGCAGTACTTATGTTTTGTTTTATGATGTGGTTAGATTGAAACTATGAAAGGAATAATTTGAATTAAGATAAGTGATTTGACAATATTTCAAACTCTTGGTTGTATCTACAATTGTTATGAAGAGTTCTAAGCCTAATTTAAACATTTGTTGGTTTGAAATTAGCCCAGAAATTGAAGTAGAATGCTGACCTCATTAAAGCCTGATCTAGTCATGGTATTTTCATGACATCTAGAGCTATAGACCTTGAATCAGAGCTACATCTATAACTTTCATGAAGGGTTCTAATTGAAACCATGTCATTTTGAATGAGACAAAAGGCTACAAAGTTAAGTTACATAATTTGATAGAAGTTAGATTGCTCTAAACTAATTTCAATTTTTAACCCATAATATGAGTTGGAAACGTCTATTTTGAGTAAGGCCTAATCCATTAGAATGCTAAGGAGTAGAGTTATAAGTTTCTAGAAGAGACTAAAATCTAATTTTGCCTTTTTCCAACCACAATCAGCAGCCAAAGCTAGAAAAGAAAACTAGAATAATTAGAATCCTAACTAAATTAAGATTACTCCAAAATCATCCTTTTTCTTTTGTATATAAATATGAGTTCATCTAGAGCAGACTAGACACATAATCTCTCCTAGTTCTTTTCTTCCTTATCTAGTTTTGTTTATATTTTCTTTGCAATGAGTAGCTAAACTCATTTTTCAATTAAATGAAATTCTACTTCAATCTATTATGATTGGGATTGGATCTATTTCACCGAATTATTTTTAATTATCTATTATTTTTCTATTTTTTAGTAATTTATGATTACATAAGATGATTTTCTAGTAGATCTGATTAATTGATTGTTTATTGTCATTATTTGCTCATTAAACCTTATAATCTATAATTGTTATGAGAGTGTAGTATACAAAGCAATTATGTATTAATAGTTATGATCTCAACTTTTATTTAATACCTAAGGGAAATATAGAATAAATTAAATATTTTGTAATGGTGTAAATTGCTATTCAATCTTAACCTCTTCTTATTCATAATGCTATTATTAATTTGACTAAGATTAGTTAATATTGAATTAGTTAATAATAAAAATTAAATTTGGATGTTGTAGGTCCTAAAAATATATATGTATATTGATATATATATATATGTTAGTCTAGATGGGTGCTCTAGGCCAATTTGATTAGACCCTATCGCACCCATGACTATACATTCTGTGGATTTGGATATTAAAGGTTGTATATTCATCTTATGTTGCATTCATCGTACATTGCATACTTAAGATGAAGTCCATGGTGAGAAGTTAATTCATTCAATCAATCCTA
>JANHAO010029346.1:0-10393 GCA_026873985.1 Saraca asoca
ATTTACATCTTTGTTTTCTTGATTTTATTATCAACCTTTATTTTTCTTTTATTCTTTTTATACTCCTTCTATTCTTTAAATCAATATGGATAGTTAAACTGTAAAGGTTTCAGTATTTAAAAAGAGCGAAACTTCCCTGTGGAATCGACCCGTATTCGCTGATACTAGCTACATCTATGCCGTGTGCTTGCGGATATATTTAAAATGTATAACAAGCATGCAAATACCTTGTAACAACAAAATGATAGTTTAGTAAAGGAGCTAGAGGTTAAGTGACAAACCTTGAAAGGACAATGGGGTAACTTTCAGAGGCAAATTGCAAATAGCTGTGAAGGAGGCCAAGGACTTGGCTTTTCCCATGATTCATTTTAGGTTTAGAAAGGCTATTCATCATATTCAGCACTTTAATCTCAGCTTGACACTTGACTTGACAAGGATTGATCAGGATAAGACTTTGGATGAGATTCTATATGACTCATCTAAAGATTGAATTTGCTCAGGTGCCGTCAATGGTTCTTGCTTGATCTATTTCGTTGTAATGATTTTATCTTTTTCTGTTATTGCTTTTGTTTATTATCTACAAACTATGCCGATCAACCAACTTAATGAATTTACCATTTCTTCAAACTCTTTCTACACACTTTTGTGTATTTCTTGAATTATTCCCTACATGATATTTGTGTAGGCATTTTTCTTGTAGTTTTTTCTTCTGGTTTGCCATATGACTTTATTACATTAGAATCAATGATTTCCCTATACGAAAAGCCTCTAATGAGTTACCTACTATGTCCCATTTATTTATTTATTTATTTAGTGTCTAGTAATGCTTCCATCGAGCCTTGTGACTTTCAATAACTTACCATTCATTGAGTTACTTTTGCCTTCATTCAAACACCATAGTATGACAATTCCTTGCTTTATAATAAAGGGTCTACGTTATCTTTTACTTGTATCAGGGGATCTATTTGGACTTTATTTATGTTGAAGGGTCTGCTTGGGCTTTAGTTGCATCAAAGGATCTACTCGGGCTTTAGTTGTACTGAGGGATATGCTCAAGCTTTAGTTGTACCAAGGGATCTACTCATATTTTAATAGTGCCAAGTGATTTGCTTAGGCTTTAGTTGTATCAAGGGATCTACTTGAATTTTAGTAGTGTCGAGGGATTTGCTCGAATTTTGGTAGTGCCGAGGGATCTGCTCAGGTTTTAGTTGTATTGATAGATTTGCTTGAATTTTAGTAGTGTCATGGAATTTGCTTGGTCTTTTGGAACATATAATAGTATAATTAGCTTTTTCATTTCATTATTCTAGATACATAATTAGACTTGTACATAACACTTTCTTAAATGTGTCACATTCTATGTTTGGGACAGGGGCTTTCCTTGAACAGTCTCCAGATGATAGCCCTATTAAGGAGGCTTTCATGTACTCTGAACGGCCTTTCTTATGTAACTGCTAATTTCCCCTCAGTTTGGACCTTCTGCAGCCTATTTGCTCTTTGTAACACTAAATCTCCCTTTATAAATGTTTTACTCTTCATTCTTTTATTTACAATCCGGGTGATCTTTGCTTTATATCACTCATTTCGAAGGTGAGCCATTTCTCTCGTTTCAATCAGTATATCAAGTTCTCTCTACGAGATGCATGGCATTGCTTCCATAAGTAAGCTCGAAAGGAGTTTCTCTTGTACCTGAATATATGGTTGTTCTATAAGACCATAGAACACTTGGCAACTCCTTAACCCACTTTCTTTTGGCTTTGTCCAACCTTTTTCATAGTCCGTCAAGAATGATCCTATTTGCCAACTCAGCTTGCTTATCCAACTGAGGTTGCTCAAAAGAAGTGAACTTTTGCTTAATCCCTAACCTTCATTTTGAAACATGTGAGATTTATACTTTCATAATAGGCTCATAAATATGAATATACCTTAGGCAGAATTCTCGAAAATAGCCACCGGTTAACTATTTCCCATTATTGGATATGAGTACCATAGCAAAACCATACCTATAATAATCCTCTAGTATTTTTCTTATATTAAGCTTCATATTTTTAAAGGTTTTTCCTGCAAATAATGTTTTTTTATATGAACTTTTGTACATTATTTGAAATTATGGTTGCTAGAGGCTCTACCTATATCGACTTGGTAAAATAATCCATCGCCACCATCATATACTTTAATTAACCTAGCATGACTAGGAAAGGTCTTAGTAGGTCCATACCTCATGGCGAGGAGGTTAAATTAGGCATTTACCCGACTACCAGCTACCTTTGTACTTTTGTGAATCTCTAGCATTTATCACAGTTTTGTACAAGTTCTAAAGCATCTTACTTCATTTTTGACCAAAAATACCCTAACCGGAGAACTTTCAGTGTAGGCGCTACTCCCACCATATGAGATCTGTAAATGCCTTAATGAATCCCTCTTAAAACATAATTTACTTTACTCGGATGGAAGCATCGCAATGACAGGAGAGAGAGCCCTTTTTTTATACAGTTATCCTCATTTCACAAAAAAGTATGTTGCTCTATGCTTAACTTTCGTGGCCTTTTTTCTATCCTCCAGTAATCACCCTTCCTCCTAGAACATCATGATTGAGGTTAACCATGATTCTTTTTGTTCTATACACATTATCTTATCCGTGCAAGGGTCTTATAATGTTTCCTAAATTATCGTCATGTTATTCATTGCTACCTTGGTATTAGCTAACTTGGCTAATGCTTTTGCCCTTCATTCTCCTCCCTTGGGATTCTTGTCAACTTAATATTGAAATCTGTTAACAAGCTTTTTGCTACATTGGCATACTTTGCCAAGATTAGTTCCTTCATCTCATAGTCCTCGCTAACTTGAGAAATTACAAGTTAAGAATCACTTAGGACATTTAAAGATTATGCCTCTACCTCCTTTGCCAACTTTAGATCGGTTATCAACATCTCCTATTTTGGCTAGTTGTTCATCACCTTAAAATCAAACTTCAGCGAATATTCTAAGATCAAATTCGCATGACCTTCTAAAATCACCCCTACTTCGATGCCCTTTCTATTTGATGAGCTATCTACATACAGTGTCTATACTGGGCTTTCCAAATTAGGCTCCTCCATTTTGGCCAACTCTACCATAAAATCCACTAGCATCTGAGCCTTTATTGCTTTCCTAGCTTCATAGATGAGTCCATATTTTGACAATTCCATTATCCAAGCTAAAAGCTACCTTGCTAGATTGGGTTTTTGCAATACTTACCGAATTAGGCTATTTATTCGAATGATAATCTGATGGCTTTGGAAATAGGGTTTCAATTTCCTGGATGTTGTTAGCAAGGCAAATGCTAATTTTTCTATCTTTTGATACCTTACCTTGGCACCGTGCAACTTGTAACTTGTAAAGTATATCAGCCTTTGTTCTCCTTCACTTTCTTGGATAAGAACCAAACTCATCGTCTCTATCATGGCTGCTAAATATATATATAAGGTTTCCCTTGGCTTTGACTGAATAAGTATAGGTGGAGTGGCTAGGAAATTTTTTAAATCTTAGAAATCTTGCTCATAATCATTAGTCCATTCAAAATTTTTAACATTTTTGAGTAACTTAAAGAAAAGAGCATATTTATTTGCTAACCTAGACATAAATTGTGCAAAGTTTGTGACCCTTCCATTGAGCATTTGCACTTCCCTTAAAGTTGTTAGGCTCAACATGTTAATTATAGCTTGACACTTGGAGAGGTTAGCTTCAATGCCTTATTTGATAATCATGAGTCCTAAAAACTTTCCTATTATCACTCTACATGCACATTTCTTCTGGTTCAACCTCATCCAAAACCTTTTCAAAGTTTTAAAAATTTCTTCAAGATCTTGCCAGAATTGCTTCAGACTTCTTGACTTGATTATCATGTCATCCACCTACACTTCCATATTTTGGCCTATATGCTTTGAAAAAACTTTGTTCATTATCCTCTGATATGTTGCCCCCATATTCTTCAAATTGAACGGCATAACCCTATAACAAAAAGTTCCTTGGTTGGTAATAAATGTGGTTTTGCTATCATCCTCTGGATGCATCTTTAATTGATTATACCTAAAAAATGCATTTATGAAGCTCAGGACTTCAAATCCAGTAACACTATCCACTAGCTAATCTATATTTAGGAGTAGGTATAAATCCTTTGGACGCACTTTGTTAAGGCCCATAAAATCAATGCATATCTTGCACCTCCCTGTGGCTTTCTTTACCAAAACTACGTTCTTTAACCAAGTAGTGTGTGAGATTTCTTTGATGAACCTTGCATCTAATAGCTTATCTACTTCTTCCTTTATCACTTTTTGTCACTCGAGGTTATAGTTCCTTTTTTTTTCTGTTGAAGCTGACCTAGGATAGCATTGTAAGCGCTATTAGGCGTTACCACTATATGGAATGTGACATCCGAATTCTTCATTAATGGTCGTGTCCCCAACATTAATCTAAGGGCCACTATTCCTTCCGTTTGCACCTATCCTCTCACGAAACCTATTAAAACACTTGTATAAGGTTTACACATACTATGGGGAATGTTCAAAGCATTAGCAATGTATAAATATAAGATGTAAGAAAAACTTTCTCAGTTTACAAGTATTCTTTTGATGATAAAGTTATGCAGTAGAGCAGAGATAACCTTTGGATCATCATGATCCTTAATAATATCACCAAAGTCTTGCTCTATAAAGCAAATTAGTTCATACAATTCTTTTTTTCTTTTCCCTACCATAGCCATTACTGCTCTCAGATGTCTTTTCCTAGCATTTCCAAAAACTCCTCATCTTGTAAATCCCCCAACTATCATTTTTACCCAAGACAAGGGATGTTAGTTCAACCACCTTACTATTTGGCCTACCAGGGTGTAGGGATCGCTACCTCTCTCTTTCTTTTCTTTCTTCCCTTCTCCCTCTTGAAACTTCTTGTATTTTGACAGATGGCCTCGCCTTATCAGTGTTTTAGTTTCATCTTTCAAACACACTCATCGATGTTATGGCCATAATCCCAATGAAATTTACAAAACTTAGATCTATCTTCATGTGGGAACTTTTTACACTTCTGCTATGGAAACTTCATTAATTTAGCTATTCATATGTCTTACACTATGCTACTAATTGGGACATTCAATAATTCATATTTGTTAAATCGGCCTCGCAGGGGTCTCCTTTCTTATTCGAGAGGCCTCTTTTTAGAGGGTGTACCATCTGATTGTGTATGCTCTACTTGCCGCTAAGCAATCTCAACTTCCTCCACATTGATTTTTCACCTTGGCTAAGAGTTTTGAAAGGGAGATGGCAAAATGCTTGGCCAAAGAAAGAAATAAGTGACCAGAATGAAAACCTGCACTAATTTGATGAACAGACACCCCTTCGTTAAAATCCTAAATGTCTAGTGCCAAAGCATTAAAGTGGGCTAAGTCCTCCTTAAGAGTCTTATGCCATCCCTACAGGAAATTGACTAGAGTAGCTGAAGTTTTCCTCGAGGCTCTGCTAGCAGCAAAATGTGTAGAAAATGCTTCAACAAGCTAGCGAAGGTTATCGATTAAGTGTCAAAATAAGGTGATAAACCACCATAAGCTAGACTTTTTGAGAGTGGTGGAGAAAGCTTTGCACATTATAGCATCTAGAGCGCCAGAGAATAGCATCGACGACCAGGAAGCTTCTATGTGCTCATACGGATCCATCTTCCCATCATACAGGTCTATATTCATTGGTGGTTTGAAATAAGTAGGCAAAGGAACGACCATGATAGTTGTAGAAAATAGGTGACTCTCTTCTTGGCATAAGGATAACTATCTAGAAGTCTAAGTGAGATCCTTGGTAGGGTTGAATGGGTCATAAGGTTCATAAGTATGGAGCATATAATAATGGATATTAGTGGTCTATAAGGGGGCAAAGGAAACATTGGGGACAAGTGGTTCTACTAGGGTTTGAACTTGAGAGGTTTGTAGGAGGTGAAGGCAAAGGTTTGAAATCAGATGCTCAACAGTTACCATAGGTAAAGCAAATGTTGGAATGAAAGGTTGTTGCTTTTAGGGTGGTGTGGGAGGCAATTGGAATTGCTGAGGTTGTTAAAGTTCAAGAATGCGATTTAGTGGAGTTGTTTCTAGTGTGATCAGGTTAACTTCATGGAGAATAGGAGTCGGAGAATGTCACACCCCAATCCACGGAATGTGACTGGCGTAGAAGGTCACCATCAGGAATCCCCTTCTATCAGGAAACCTTCTACAAGCCCTACAATGTAATTAACATACTAATAACTCACTATTTCGTTAATCCACGATGAAATATTTAAATATTAAATTCTAACAAAAATTCGACAAAGTTTCCTCTCTTTTTCGGATAATTGGCCATAAGGCCTATACAACAACACAAGGGCTATACGCCTACCACGACCTTTATAATAACATAATAATATACAGTGGCCCAGATTATACGATTTACATCTTATTAGGCATCCAGTAATCACACATAAACACTTATGTACAATTGCTAATCCAACTGCCAATATTACAACATTTATATACCTTTAACCTCTGTAGGATGTGATGTACTCGATCAATGAGTAGATTCGAAACTAGGAGGGTGTGGAGCAACTGAAGGAATATCTTTTGAGTTTGAAAAACATGAAGAAGAAAGGAGTGAGTTTCATAGAAACTCAGTGAGTAGATAACCCCCTAAAAATTATGTATATAAATATAAATATATACATAACAAAACAAAAGAAGACTTAATATGTATTTAATCATACACTCATCTGGAATTCAAGGAAAATTCCTAATGGTAATCATAATAGCATAATTATCCCAGACCAATCTGCATGCTGAATATTTACATATTTGACAGCCCACCCTTGTTCCTCCCCCCAAACCAAGTCGCATGCCGAATATTTACATATTCGACAGCTCACCCTTATTCCTCCCCCAAACCAAGCCGCATGCCGAATATTTATATATATTTGACATCCCACCCTTATCTTTCCCTCAGACCATGTTGTATGCCGAATATTTATATATTCGACAGTCCACCCTTATTTCTTCATACAATCATCGTCAGATTACCATGGAATTTTCAATGGATTCAAAACCTTAATTTATTTATCATTTGAAATAATAATATGCTGAAAACAAATAGAATATAATTTCATCATATCAAGTAAATATCAATGTATGTGTATATATGTATGATACAACATACCTTAAAATTTTCAAGAAAGCTAGTATCCAAATCATATCGTTCAACAAATCAAAATCATCCAGCAAAACCAGAATATTTCATACAACAAGATCATTTCAAAAATATGATTTATTAAGTAAGGCAAATTATCTACTCACCTCAGAGATATTCGGATAAATTCAAATAAAATTGTCTTGATTTATCACTTTCCTGAATTAGCCTATCAGAGCTTAGTTATTGGACTTTAATTTCTCTTCAGCATCAATCTTGATCATGGGCAGATTGGTGGACTATTGTATCCTTTGAGGAGTGATTTTTGAGCTGCCAAAGGAGAGTAAAACAAATGGTCTTCAAACAGCCCAAGCTGTCTCAGGTGGATACAACAGAATGCTCGGCCCATGAAGAGCAATAAAACAGCAACCCAGCTTACTCAATGCAATCCAGTAGCAGCCCGGCTTGGACTTCCTACTGCACCGAACTACAACTCCACTACAGCATGGACTCTTCCACGAAGTTCCACAACTAGCCAGGCGAAAGTCCAGCTATTTCTATGTTGCAACCATTTCAAGTGTGAAACAGGCTTACTCCCTTCTTGCTGGCCAAACAAGAGTTTGCGACTGTTTTAAACCTTCGAACTGAATCATAGCTGGTTCGGCTCAACTTGATCAACCAACTCACACAACATCGTCAACGCTCAACTCAGCAGCAGAGCAACACAACAATACTTCGGTTTGCCCTTGACAGCACAACAGCAGCTTGGCTTATGCAGGATAGCTGTGGTCATAAGGTTGGTTAAGTAGAAGGATGCTGGCAGCTGATGAAGTTGATTGGTGCTGGACTGCAAGGCTGATATGCTTCGGTTGAAAGGTAGCTTAGTCAACTGATGCAACTGGATTGGCATGCCAGAAAAGCAACCAGTAGCTGGACACCAAGTTTCTAACTAAAGCTAATGCAACAGCAAGCCAGAGCTCTCACCGAAAAGTAGCTCAAAACAGAGGATGAACAGTGAAGCTCGTCCGATACTGAATAACAGCAGTTTCAGATGTGGAACAATGGTGTTGGCAACTAAGAAAGGAACACAGCAGTGAGCACTCTGGTGGCTGGAGAAGGAGGAAGGAGAAAGGGCTAAAGCAGCTGATGCTTGCTTTCCGGCCGAGACAACTTAAATCGGAAAGCTAAGGAGAAATAAAGGAAGCCAAACCCACAGGGAAAAGATGAAAAGCTGAACGACAATGGAGAACAACCGAAGAGACAAGGGGGAAAGAAGAAAGGAGATCGAAAAGAAGAAAAATGAAGACGCAGAGGGAGCTTCGGGACTTTTATGGAAAAAAGAAAGCAAAGCTCGAGGAAGGAGGTCAGCACCTGAGTCAATATATAAGCAAGGGAAAATAGAGCAAATTATGATTTAACCTTACTGATACTTCAACATCTCCATTTAAACCCTCCAGAAAAAGGGAATATTTATGATACAACCACAGCAGAATTTTGAACATTTTCATATTAGCCCACTGAATTTCTTCTTCTTCTTTTTTAGGTGTTACAAAGAAGGAGAAGGTGGTGGAGGTAGAGTGGATTATACCAGAGCATGACGGAAGGCATCCAACTCTTCAAGCAACTGGCGCATTTGCTCTGCTAATGCATCACACTCAAGTTCGATAGTAATTCGATGAGCCTCCTCTTCCATCCAATCCATGTGGTGATTGTCTCTAGTTTGCTCATGATGATGATGTTCATCCGACGATGGTGCTTCAAAAGACTGTGAATAGGATTGATGAGACATTATGGTGGTTAGAAAAGCCACAAACGATGTCAAATGAAACTCCTCAATTGGCTAGGCTAATCAGCAAAGTGAAACAAGCTACTTGCAAGCACAACAAGATCAGTCGTACATGACAAAAGTGATTCACCGAATATGCTCCAATGATCAAGTTAGTATTTCAAAGAATTTCAGTAAGTATATAAAAGATGGATTAGAAAAAGGATACATGCTGATTTTTTATAGGTGCCGAACATGTCATTTAGCATGCTCTTAAGTGAATGGGGCGTTACCATGTGTCTATAGTATATTGATAATGTCAACAAGAATTTCGTAAGATAGTTGCTAGTGTCACATTGTTTATATAGGCTTGATCACGCCTTTTATCATATATTAGTTGAGTAGTTGGCTCTCAAAACTTTCAGCTAACCTTATAGTTAAGGTTGTTCAACCAAGTGGGGTAGTCGAACAACAACAAGAGGTAACTTATGTTGAATGCCAACTTCTTGTACAGTTCTAACCAATTGACTATGAATCAAATGATCACAGATTATGAACTATGTTTAACTGTGTCAAAAAAGAAGAAGAAGAAATTAGTTGAAGAGTCTTTGTCCTTGTAATCAATACTATCTGAATATTTTGATAAAAAAATCATAATAATCAATACACAAAAAAAAAAAATTGTTTTGGGCAGAAAACTAAATTCACTACAATTTAAGACATTAGTAATTTTTTCATAGGTATAATTTCAGAAAACAGTATGGTTTTATCTTTCATTCCATTAATATTATTGATTTTTTTGTGGGTCATGTATGCAATGCTGTAAAATTTGTCTGGAATAACGTTCTTTGCATAGAATCCTATTATATAACTCAATTTGTTTGAGAAATAAAAACTATTAGATAAAACTTCTGTTTATGTTGATTACTTAAATTGTTAAAATAATTGTAAATTTATTATAAGAACTAAAAATATATAATTTATATGTGTTTTTTGGAACATTATATATCATCATGCTAAGTAATTGCAATATATATATATATATATATATACCTTTTTAACTTGTTGACAACCTTGTGAATAAACTTTCAATCAATTGGTTTTAACTTGTTTAATTACAAGTACTAAGGAAACAAAGAGTGATCTGATAAATAATATAAGAGTAAGTCATTTTGTCTCTGTCATTTGAGGTAAATTTTAACAATTTTCTTGAATGTGAGGGAAATTACATTCACATTCATCCTCCATTTTTATCATTAATAGTCTCATATTTATGCAGTGACAAATTGAGAAATTTTAATTTATAAGATAGTAAATATACATAAAATGATAAATTTAAATCATTATAAAAAATTAAATATTTGAATAACATTAAAATATTAATTTTTTAAGCTCTTTCTTTATCTACATGTTAGTCTATAACCAATAAAATTTTAAATAATTTGACATTTATTTAAAA
>JANHAO010029347.1:0-10394 GCA_026873985.1 Saraca asoca
TTTGTGATATACCTAACCACTGCCTTTTAGGCCACCCTATTAAAGGTAACATTAGACAGTGTCAAAGTAAATGACTCTTCATGTAAGGAACCGTGGTGATTTCAGGTCCAAGGACTATATATATTATGGTCATTATAAGAATTGTTTATGACACATAACCATCCATGTAGTATTCTTATAGCGGGTTGATCCAGTACATTTCATTCTCTATCATGTACCTATGTACTGACTTGATATCTCCTATGCTTGACTTTTGGTGATTGGTCATCATATATACTAGTCTTACTGTATTATTGTTATCCTAGTTTACAACAATACTTAACTAGGGACATTTTTAAGAATAATAAATTATTCTAGGGACAATTATTATATTTATTTATATTACATAGATATAAGAAAATACAATAATTGAATTACCTTTAAAATGTAATACAATGTATGCAAAAAATAATCATCTTATAATTAGCTTTTAGGGCATACACTAGCATTTCAGCTAGCACAAGTCGAATGCCCAGGTAGGTCATACGGATGTGCCTCAACTAGCACGAGCTGAGTGCCCAGGTAGGTCACACGGATATGCCTCAACTAGCACGTCTGATTTATTTGAGTTTGAACCAAGATGAATGCTAAGTAAGCCACACACGATGACTCTCTGTTTGACTTGAATAGGCCCTAGCTAGTGGACCATGACTTTTTTGACCTTGAGAATAGCTCGCTTCTTATAAAAATTTGATGAAAATCATGAGTGTTTTTATTAATATTTGAATAATGTTACAAGATTAGAAGGGCAAGTTCAAATTTATTGAAAATATGAGCACAGATATTCATCATTCCAAGCTCATGGAACTTCAGCTCCATTCATATTTGTTAAGTGATAAGTTCCACTTCCCAAGTCTTCCTTGATGATATACGGGCTTTCCCAATTCAGACCCAATATCTTATCACTGGCCTTGTGAACTCTAGGTAGGATAAGGTGCAATGTGTGATCACCATTTTTGTAGTCTGAACCTAGTCCTTCTGGTTGTAGAATCTCGTGTCCTACTACAAATATCTTATCCTGAGTCTGATAAGGTGTTGTAGCTATCTTGGTGACCTTGATGCTGAAGTCACTCATTCCTAGCCTTCTTTGCAGCCTAATTATCAAAGCCATCCTTCTGACTTTCCTTGACGTTCTAGCCATTGCAACTCTTTTTATTGTGATTGGAGCTATTGGACTCGTCCTTCTAATTGGACTCTTTAAGGCTAAAGGTTTCTTCCCACATGATCTCTTTAGCGGCTCATTCATAAAACTCACCTAGGTTCCTTATTGGAGACTTGTATATACTTTCTTATAACTTTCCATCCTTGTGGAGTCTCATTGAGATCACTATTGGGATACTCTCATCTGAGGGACTTTCCATGGTATTGACCTTGTCTTTGAACCAGGTGATGTAGTCTTTCAGTGATTCATTTTTCCACTAAAAGACCGTTATAAGGTGATAGGATGGTGTGAGCTGCCTTCTCAGTACTTTATACTAGTTGATAAATCTCCTTTGATACTCTTATCAACTATTAATGCTACAAGCTTGGAGACCCCAAGCCATGTCTGAGGTATATCTCCAAGAATGGTTAGGAAGACGTGACATTTGATTAGAGGATTGGTTATATGAAGATCCATCTATACATTGAATACGTCTAGGTAGTCATATAGGTCACTATCCCCATTGTATTGTGGGATTGTGGGGATTTTATGTTTACAAGGGAGAGACTCTGTCTCGATCTTTCTGGTGAATGGTATCTTCTCCTTGAAGCGATCTCAACTATCCTAAGCCTGAGGGCGTTCTTCAACTGCTTTACCTTCTGCAGTAGCTCTTCTACCATTAGGTCATGTGTCTCAATTTGTTGGTTAGAAGATTATTGGGTTCTTCTACCTCCTTAGTCGTGGGAGTAGCAATCTAAGGTTCTTTGCCTTTTCTGCTTGTGACTCGATGAATGTTAATCTGATGTATGCCCCTGACGGGTCCTGTTCAACTCGATGCAAAATCTTACATCATTGCCTATCATTATTCTTGCAAGCTTAGTGGACCTTTAATCTTGTCCGTAAATTGGAAGAGTAAGCTGAATTAGTGGGTTGAAGTTCTTTAATCGGCTTCTCCTCTTGAGCACCTTCCCAAAGCTATTGGAGTAGTCCTCTTGGCTTAATGACCTCAACTTGCTTTTGTGTGCTTAGGGCTTGTGCTTGTGTCAGCATCCTAACCACCTCAACTAACTCTCTCATTGTGTTCTCAAGTGCTTCCTGACACTGGTGCCACGTTTGTACTCAATTAGTTCCAAGAATGATAACAGTAGGATAATGATAGGTTGTTGGGGGCAAGCTAGTGGTAATACCCGTAGCGGGATGGCGAAAGTGCCTATCGCAGGAAGAACTATTTCCCACTATTGTTCTACGTGACCTTTCAGCTAGTTAATTGGAGCGTCTGAACTCCTAGTGGTTCTTCCTCTAACGATTGCAATTGGATGAAAAATCTATTAGAATGCAGTTTAGGCCCTTCTTCTAGCGTCAAAATATTGATGTGTGAATTTGGTCAACCAAAAAGTCCAAAAAACCTAAACTGCAATTTAAATGTAAAAGAGAAGGAGTTAGAGAAAGAAGAAGAACAGAGAGACACCAGGAGTTTTTAATGTGATTCGATCAAGTGCAATGCTTACATCTATAGTTGTTTTATTTCTTCTATCTATTTTGGTAGAGTATTTGTATTTGTTAGTTGTCTGATCCTCCATACTTTTTTGTAGAGCATCCGTTTATCTGGGTTCCATCCCTTTTTTTTAGTATAATGATTTTAACCCCTATTTACTGTGGTAGGAGTGTTATAATTTGAATATAAATTGGTAAGTGAAAAGAATCCAGAATTGGTTTTACTTCATGAATTTTCATGAAAATAGGGAATTAATTAATCCTACGAGTTAATTCCTGCAAGTTGATTTCTGCAAATTGGTCCCGTCTTGGGTTTAACCATAGTAAGCTTCTAGATGATGACTGAAAAGGTTTATTTTGATCTATGGGCTAGAGATCATTCTTAACCACCTGAGGTTACTGTTTTGACCATTATTGACTAATAACCTAAGCCTGTGTTTGGTTACTTGATGCCTTAGTTCAGCGACCTCAATCCTAGCCAAGCTGGTCCCTTATCAGTTGGGCTTGTTCATTGAGCTTTTACCAGCCCATTTGTGTGTTTCAAAAATACCCACAACATTATGGAACTTGCATATTAGGGTGTTTAGTTCAATATGTAAAAATGGAAAGGGAATGAAATCAAATAAAGATGAGTAAGGGTAATGGTATCTATTAATTTTTTATTTGTTCCATTTAGTTAGATAATTGAATCACACTATCTATGATTTACTTTCTTGCTGTTTGGTTGAATTATGGTCAAAAACGATAGATGGTAGTCAATGATGGTAGGTAGTAGTGGACTATGGTTAACAATAGTAGGTGGTGGTAAGTAGTGGTCAATAACATAGTCAAATATGGTAAATAGTAGATGGTGGTCAACAACAATAAGTGGTGGTGAATGGTTATTAATGGCAATAGGTAATAATGGATTGTAGTCAACAATAGTAGTGGTGATGGACAATGGTCAATAGTGAAAAGTGATGGGTAAGCGATGTTCAATACTAATAAGTAATAACTGGTGGTGAGTGGTGATCAATATTGATAGTAATGTTAGGTAATGATTAATGGAGGAAGATGGTGGTGGGTGGTGGGTGGTGGTGGTTAACAATTGTAGTAGTGGTCGAAACTTTGCAAGGTGAGAGAAGGAAAGAGAAAGATGATTTATTTTCTAGTGAGTAACATAATCCAAAACCTTAAGTGAGGAAAGTTTTAACTAGAGGAGTTTATTAGTGTTAAGTAATGGTAATAGATTCTACTATACTTGAATTAAATGCTCAGTAAGAGTTAGTTTTTTTATTCCGTTAATCATTTTTGAAGTTTCCCAACCAAACATTTTTTAGTGTGTATGTTGACGTCGGAATTCGGTTGATACTTCAAACTCTGGCCAACGGGGGATTCTTCGGGACCCCTGACCTGTTCTAGCTATGTTAATGTGTACGCCTAGGGTGATTAATTGAGTTAGCAAAAGAGGAGAAGGGAATATGAGAGGGAACACAGGGTTTTTACGTGGTTTGACCAAATCCAGGATTTCTAGACCCTACGTCCACGGTAGAGAATTCATTGATAATGTGTAAAGTATTGTTTACAAGATTGGCCCTCTACTTTCTGCTAACAAGGCAGTCCCATTTATAGAGGATGGACGGGCTCTGATCATTTATTCCAAGCTACAGTTGTGTCATGTCAAGTAAATAAATACAGATGATATAAAGACCCCTTTTCGGCTAGTAGGCTTGCGAAAGCTGGCCTAGGCCCACATATAGGTTTTCAGCTGTCATTGTATCAAGTAAGACGTCGTGTTGTCCCAGGCAAGGGCTTCTTACGAGGATTCACCATCGTTGCCTCCGTGGACTCGTCCACGCGGAGTCGCATTTTTCAGCATATAACACAAGCCCCCTAACTCGCAGTTCGCGTAGCGGGCTGGGAGTTTCAAAGACTCTTTGATTTCCTTGCTTGAGCGCAGTGCTTCTAGAATAGGCTTTTCACTTCCCTATGTTTTTGCGATTTTCGAAGCAAATTTTGTGCCTTTTCCCAAGGCCATTAATTCGGGTAGTTGAAGAAGAATGAACCTGGACACGTCAGTGGCTTGTCCCTGACTTTATTTAAAGAGGGTATCTCTTCTCTTCTGGCTTACAACAAATCATGGATTATCCAGATAAACCACCTTCGAAATTTTGGCTTCCTGCTGAGGCATGTATGGTCTGCTGCATAGGTGACTTTGAAGAATCGATTCTCCCGGTGATGTGGGAAAATCTTATATATACGCTAGATTGTGTCCCTCCGGCCCTGCCATGAAGCGGCTTCCTGGCCGACTGTGCTCCTGAGAGGTTCTGGCGAGACTTCCTCCAGGAGGTGCAGGTGGTCAACTGTTCATGAAGTGCAGCGCCGTCACTGATTGTGCATTTGAAGGAAAATTTCTGGAGGACTGCCTTCAAAACACGGCCATCCACGGCCGGCCTTCCCCCTTTCTTCCTTCTTCTCTCCTCTTTTCATTTTCTCTTCTTCTTTTTTTTTTAGGCTTGTAGTTCTTGATTCCTGTAGCGCCTCCTTTGTCGTGTGCTCAGAGCTTTCTGATGTAAATGTGCCTCGCTGAGGTCTTTTGATGAATAAAGCTGTCTTATTTCCACTTTGAATTTGTTTGACTCGCGCTTAACTGCAAAAACAGAGTATTGTCAGAAGTAATTGTAAACGAGTTTCGGCTATAATAATCACAAACATTTCTCGGCCACAAGTAAGCTGTGACTTTCCTCTAAGTAATTTTTACAAGTTCGGTGCGTATGAGAGCTACGACTTTATTTTAATTGCATGAGAGCTGCGAGTTGAAAAGAGTGAGCAATCTCATGCTCAAGAGGTGTTTTACAGTGTCCTCTATGCTCTGGGGTGACCGATCTCATGGTCGGGGCGATCTTGTGCCCAAGAGGTATATAGCGTCCTCTCCGCTCTGGGGTGACCGATCTCGTGGTCGGGGCGATCTTATGCCCAAGAGGTATATAGCGTCCTCTCCGCTCTAGGGTGACCGATCTCGTGGTCGGGGCGATCTTGTGCCCAAGAGGTATATAGCGTCCTCTACGCCTCAGCGAGCGCGAGACTCAGCTGGTGAGATGTTTTCAAGCATCTCCACGCCTCAGCGAGCACGTCTGCCACGCTGGCCCGTTAGCAAGCCCACAGCTCAACTAATCGGTTGAGTTCAATTCACAACGTCTCCACGTCCCAACGAGCACGTCTGCTGCGCCGGCTAGTTAGCGAGCCCGCAGCTCAACTGACTAGGTGAGTTTTATTGAATTTTATTTCAAAAGCGTCTCCACGCCTCAGCAAGCACGTAGCTACGCTGGCTAGTCAGCAAGCCTGTAGCTCAACTGGCTAGGCGGGAACTCGTCAATTCTTTCTCAGACCATGCTCCGGGGAGATGTTGAGTAATAGATCAGAGTACTCCCGCCTCTGCCTTTTACGAGGCTTATGGCAGGTTGTCATAGGGTAAGTGACGTACATTGTCTGGTCAAAAGAAAGCCTTGCATTAGTTCACAAATTTGGACATTGCTATAACTTTACAAAATTCGTAGAAGTTTAAAAAATAGTCCTGATAGCAGGGGATCATTCTCGCTCAGCCTTTGTGATGCTAGGATCCGCGTTATCATTTGGAAGGCCACAGGATGTAGTCATGTAGACGCCCCCTCTTGATAAGATCCTCAATAGCGTCCCGTAGTGCCCAGCACTCCGAGGTGACATGCCCAAGTTCATTATGGTATGCGCAGAACTTCCCGCGATTAATTCTAGACTTGGCGAGGGTTCTTAAGGGTGGAGGCTGTCCGAAATCTTCTCGGCTCCTCTCCATCGCGAAGATTTTATCTTGAGCGTCTGACAAAATGCTATAAGTGTTGTGCCGGGCTTGGAACGAGGGTCCCTCACTTTTTCCTTTCTTGGCGAATCAGCGTTCGTGGTTATCGCTCTCGCTTTAACAGTTGCTTCTTTTCTTACCCAACGCTGGGCCTCCTGCCTCGGGGCTCCATGGGGCGAAGGCTTTGTCCCATCTGACTTGCTTTGTTGCTCGCTTGTAAAACTCACCCAGGGTGCTTACCGGGTACTTGTACAAGCTCTTAAACAATTTTTCGTCCCTACGGAGTCCCACAGAGATGGCGGTCAGGACAGCTTCGTCCGAGGTCTTTTCGACACTGTTGACCTCGCGCCTAAAGCGGGTAAGGTAATCTTTCAGCGCCTCTTGCCTGCCTTGGAAGATGGTAGCAAGATGGCACGGGGCGCAAGCTGCCTCCTTAGCGCTTGATACTGGTTCACAAACCTTTGTTGACACTCCCCCCAGCTGCCAATACTGCGAGTCGGGAGACTCTTGAACCATGCACAGGGCACTTCTCCCAAAGTAGCAGGGAAAACACGGCACTTGACCAAAGAGCTGCACGCCTGGAGGTCCATCTGGATATTAAACGAGTCCAAATGGCTGCACGGGTCCGTCTCCCCATCATACAACGGGATGGCAGGAACTTTTAGCTTACATGGCAGAGCCTTTTCCATGATCTCCCCAGAAAAAGGGGTTTGTTCCTCAAGATGCTCTTGGTTGTTTCGAGGTTGAGGGGAGTCCTCCAAATGCCCGACTCTCTGAAGGAGATCTTCCACCAAGGCACCTAAGCCCCCTAGTCCACGGCCAGGAGCTGGTTGGTTTGTCTCGTCTTGCTGGTTGCATAGGTGACGATACAGCTCCTGCTCCTGGTTCATTTCACCGGAGTGTTCCGCCCCGAGGACAATGGGCTTAGTCTGTACATGCACATTCTGGGCCTGCGCCTGAACCAGCAGCGAGACCGTTCTAGTCAGTTCGCCCACCATGTATTCGAGTTTTTCTTGGCGCTGATGCCAAGCCTGAGATCCTTCGGCATTATTGGCGGCAAGGACTAGTTGCACCAGACCGAACTGAGGGCAGTCGGCGACTGTTCTTACAACAGGGGCGGTGGATGAACTTGCCACCGAGACATGGCCATCGGGTGTTTGGCACCGCGCGCCAGAAGCCCTGGTAACCCTCCCTTTTGTCATGGGAGTGGGGAATCAACTAGAACAGGTGGGATCCCCACAGACAGTGCCAAAATGTTGACGTCGGAATTCGATTGATACTCCAAACTTCGGCCAACGGGGGATTCTTCGGGACCCCTGACCTGTTCTAGCTATGTTAATGTGTACGCCTAGGGTGATTGATTGAGTTAGCAAAAGAGGAGAAGGGAATATGAGAGGGAACACAGGGTTTTTACGTGGTTCGGCCAAATTTAGAATTTCTGGACCCTACGTCCACGGTAGAGAATTCATTAATAATGTGTAAAGTATTGTTTACAAGATTGGCCCCCTCCTTTCTGCTAACAAGGCAGTCCCATTTATAGAGGATGGACGGGCTCTGATCATTTATTCCAAGCTACATTTGTGTCATGTCAAGTAAATACATACAGATGATGAAAAGACCCCTTTTCGGGTAGTAGGCTTACGAAAGCTGGCCTAGGCCGACATATAGGTTTTCAACTGTCACTGTATCAGGTAAGACGTCGTGTTGTCCCAGGCGAGGGCCTCATAGTTCTGGAGTAGTCGCGAGAGTTACGAGTACAACGGTCGCGAGGTTGACCTATTGCTTGCCAGGTTGTGTTGTCGTCGAAGGATGAGCGCTCGTGGCTCCTGTCGTCGTTTACACTGCGGTACCCGGAAGGCTTCTTGCGAGGATTCACCATCGTTGCCTCCGTGGACTCGTCCACGCGGAGTCGCATTTTTCAGCATATAACAGTGTAGAAGATGTTATGCACTCTAAAGAGTCGTTTGATTCACCTAAGAAGTACGTTTATGTGGAAAGTTAAATTTTTTAGGAAGTAAGTTCCTACGTGAACTTTCTAGAATGTGCTGAAAGTTATTTGATTAACACTAAGGAAGTAGAATTTCTTAGAAAGTTAGTTCTTATTTAATATTTGGTTCAACTTTAAACTTCTTAGAAGTATTATCAAATAACTAAAATATTTTATAGATAAATTGTATACTTTTACTAAGACATTAAGTAAGTTTTTAAAAATGTACTTTTATCATTATTTAAACTTTACAAGTATAGTTCTGCATTTTTATTTCATCAAAAGCACAAAAGTAAAACTTATCTAGAGGATGGGTAAGAAGCTTTTCATATTTTGTGAGAAATACAACTTTTCTTATTTTTTAAGTTAGTAACTAACCAAATAATTCAACAATTGTTTTGCTTCCTATGAAACTTTCTATTATAGCGGTCAATCAAATAATTTAACAATTTTTTTGCTCTCTGATGAACTTTCTACTAACTAAACAATTTCTAACTTTGTAGAAACGTATAACTACTCCAAGCTAGCTATTCATGTATGGCATTTGATTTGTTGCAATTAACTTAATAACTTACTCATAATCAAATTCAATCTCTTTTCTTTGTTCATTTTTGGAATCAAGCGAGCACAATTCGTGAGTATTTGGTTTATTAAACTCAGGATCATGACTCGGTTAACTAAGGTGGATACTTTCATAAAAATTCTTCTTCTTTTTTTCTTATAAAAAAAAAGATGATATCAATGCACTTATGAGTTTTATGACTGATTTAGAACCTTAGAAATTCCCTAAATATGTGAGAGTTCATTTTGAGAATAACCCATGTATTATTCACTTTCAATTTTATTATTTTAATATTTTATCTCTCATTTTTATTCTATATTCTTTAAAGAAAATAAATTTTATTATATATTTATATATTTTTATTGAAAATATGATATGTTAACATAATCAAATTTGAAGTTGATTTTGGATCAAGCTTAATTTTACTGAATAAAATTTTATTCAAATTAAATAATTTTATTATTTTAATATTTTATCTCTCATTTTTATTCTGTATTCTTTAAAGAAAATAAATTTTATTATATATTTATATATTTTTATTAAAAATATGATATGTTCACATCAAATTTTATACATGAGAATAAATATATTCCACGTCAAAATTTAATGAGCAAAAAGTCGACCTGTCTCTAATCCAACCTAAATCTATCCTCTCAGTAAGCGTTGCGTAGTGTGAGACACTACTAGCCGGCGAATCGTATCCATGGGCAAAGTTGCCTTTTCCTTTTTTACTTTTATTTATTTTGCAAAGGCAAGGAAGAAAACCCCAGAAGCCTTGGGCTAACAGAGTTCCAAGCCACGTTTACACGAATTTATTCTCGTAATATCCAATTTGATTATGAGCCAACTTATTTATATATTAAAAAATAAAAATAAAAATAATATTATTTAAAAAAATAAAATTTGATAAAAAATATAAAAATATTAGAATATATTATATATTTGATAAATTAGTATATATAATATTATATTTTTTATAAAATTATATTGAAATATTTTTTAACTCATTTAATTTTTATTAATAAATTTATTTATAAATTTTAATTTTCTTTTAAAGAAAGTGGGTTAACCTCTAGAATCTACGAATTAATTCACATAAATTATCAATTAATATAGACTGAGCTATTTAGATTTATATTTAAATAAGTTTTTTTAATTTTAATATCATAAAATAAGTGTAAACACGGACTCACTAGCGGTCTCATGTCCCAATCCTCAATGCTAATAAGCCTCCACCACATCACCTTACAACGCACCGTTGGCTGCACAGTAACCAATTATTTTTGAAATTTTACGTTCTTGGTGATATGAATTTGAATTGAGATTGTTGCGTCCCATTGAATGATTTGTCAATCCTTTA
>JANHAO010029348.1:0-10394 GCA_026873985.1 Saraca asoca
GATCTAGGTTGTTTTGAGACCTCACACCAATGGATTCTTGGGAGGTTTGCTCAGCCAAGAGGAGGAAATTTTTTTGAAAGTTTCGACCTCTTCTCCCTTGTCTTGGCCAAGCAAACCTGACAGTTGCATGGCAAGTTTGACAAAACTTCATAGAGGTACCATGGAACAAAGTTGGCACTTGAAAGGGGTAGTGAGTATCAAATGGTTAATTCCACACTATTGGATGTTCAACAGGACGATCCTTACTAATCGGAGCTTGATTCTGACATAAAATAAGTGAGGCTATTTGGAGATAGTGACGAGACGAATATCAAAATTGGGTAGACTTAAGGAAGGCAAATCAGGAATGACTAATAACACTTATGCAAATTTATATTGAGGTATTTGCTTGGATGCCAATGGACATGCTAGGATTTGATTCAGAGGTAGCTTGCCACAAACTTTCAATCGACCAAAGTGTAAGGCCTGTTCAACAAAAGAAGAGAAACCATAGGCTAGAGTAAAGTAATAAGGGAAGAGGTGGACAAATTGTTGAAAGCATTATTCATCAGAGAAATTTCACATACTACATGGTTGGCAAATTTAGTATTGGTGAAAAAAGCTATGGGGGGATGACAAATGTGTGTAGACTTCACGGATCTTAACAAGGCTTATCCTAAGGACTCATACCCATTCCTAAATATTGATTAACTAGTAAATAGTGTTGTGCATTTTCAGGGTACAATTAGTTGAAGATGCACCCCAAGGATGAAGATAAAATGGTATTCATCACAAATGAGGGGATGTTTTGTTACAAGGTTATGTCATTTGGTCTAAAAAATGTGGGAGCAACTTACCAGAGAATAATGAACAAAGTTTTTACAAAGCAGATCGAGAAGAATATGGAGGTTTACGTGGATGATATGATCATTAAGTCAAAAAGCATAGAATAACACTGGCAGGATCTTGAAGAGAGCTTTACAACACTAAAGAGGTATCAAATGAGGCTGAATCTGAAAAAATATGTATTTGGGGTGAAGGCTGGAAAGTTTTTGGTTTTCATGATCACTGAAAGGGGTATTGACTATTGAGGCCAATTTGTCTAAGTGTCAAGTCACAATTAGCATGAGAAGCCCAACTACGTTGAAGGAGGTGTAAATGCTTAATGGAAAGGTTGCCACTCTCACACGCTTTATGTCTTGGTATGGCCTTCCTATCACAATTATATTGGATAATGGAAACCAATTCGCCAATGGTGACTTCTAAGACTTCTGCCTCAGGTATACACTTATTTATATACTTGTTTGTAGCGATAAGAGTCCCACAAATCTTAATATGAAGGTTGGGAATAGTGATGATAATTTTACCCACATACCGTTTACTTGTGAATATCTTCTTATGATGGGCGGATATGGGTATAAGAAAAGGTATTTGGGGACGGGTATAGGTATGAAAATTATATCCGTAACAGGTACGGTTATAGGTACAAGTATGAGAAAATATTTATACATGTACCCGTTTACCTGTTTAAATAAAAACATTTATTTTTTTATATAAACACTACTCAAAATGACAGCATTTTGAGTAGTGTATGTAATACCTCAAAAAAAATAATGAAAATGTTGGTTGAGGGACTGAAGTGAAGTTTTGGCATTTTTTATTGAGGCCACAACATAATTCCATATTTTTAGTAAGGATTTATTTGAAGTCGGTGAAAAATTCATAGGGTTAAACTGTAATTTGCCCCATTTCCTTTTATGTATATATTTTTTTAAAATTCTAATGGGTATATCTGTGGGTACACCCATATCCACTAGTACAAACCCGTACCCGAATCTGTTACAGTGTTCGTGGGTGCTGGCAAGATTTGGATAAGAAATTTTTTGACGGGTACAAGTATGGATATTGACATAACCGTTCAAACCCAACCCGTTGGCATTCTTAGTTGGGAACTAAGCAGAGATTTACTTCTGTCAAGCATCCCCAATCAAATGGGCAAATTGAATTAGCAAATAGAATCATTTTGGAAGGATTGCGCAAGAGGCCGGATGAGGCAAAGGAAGATAAGTTGAAGAATTATCGAGCATCCTATAGTTATACAAAACTATTGTGCACTCAACTACTAGGAAAACCTCTTTCATGCTGACATATAGAAGTAAGGCTATGCTCCTAGTAAAGCTTAGGCAATGTTCTAATTGAAGAAAGCAACATAAGCACCAAAGAATTGAAGAAAAAAGGAGAGAAGAGCTGGATATATGGATCGAGACAAGAGAAACAACTTAACTCTGAATTGAGAGCTACAAAGCAAAGATTGCAAAAATGGCAAATAAAAGATTAAAGAACAAAGCATTTGGAAAAAGAGACTTAGTCTTACGAAGAGTGGATGGATCGAGAAAGATTCAAGTCGAAAGGAAGTTGACTGTTGTATGGGAATTTATCCTTTATTATACGTTACTTAGTAGGTGAAGTTATTTAAAAAATTGTAATAAATGCACTTTAATCTTCTAAATCAACAGGCAAAGGAGATTTTTCTAACTTACCTATTAAGCAAGGAGTTTTGACATTGGACATCCACTATCTACTAATCTATCAAGCCATGGTTGATCTCTTATTGTCACGGGACCAATTTCAAAGTCGAATTTTCGCCATTTTTTCATTCCCTAAGAGTCAATCTTGAGCCTCAATGAATGCTGATATCTTATGTGGTCGCAACACAAGGATAAGAATAAATTTTATACAAATAATATTACACTTTGAACTTAACTTTGAAATCCTAGATAGATAAATGGACAATACTACACTTTGAACTCATAAAAGAGTTATTGTTTTCGGTAATTCTTCCTTATTATTAAGTAGTGACAAGTTTAATAACATATGGAAATGAGTTAAAAAAATTTATGATTTTATTATTAAATATAATATTTGTATTTTTTTAAAAAAAATTAATCTAATTAGAATATTATTCATATGTGATTCTTATGCATAACATGGGTTCATACTAGGTAAAGAGACAACAAGCAACATTTAATATATAAAATATTTCCCCAAAATTTGTAGAACAAAAAGCATAAAGAAAATCTTCATGACAGATGTATAGATACAGATTCCTCTTACCTTTTATTCTTTCTTTTTCTTTTTCTATGTGTGTTTGATCTACAAATCATTAAATAAAAAGGAAATCCATATAATAGAATTACTTGCATATTAAGGAAAGGAAAAAAAAAAGATAATTAATATATACAAAACAACAGAATCACACATCATCTGTATTGCCATTTGCACTTCATGCAAACACAAAAGGAGAAGAAAAAGAAAAAGCTTTATGATATACATGTATTTGCAGATTCTCCTTCCAACCAAAGAAGCCTCACAAATTAAGTCTGGGGATTTTCTTTTCCTTTTTAAACTATCCTTTTAAATTTTTTGACTTTTAATAATTTTGAGAGTTGTACTTTGACTTTGCTACGTATTCGTCAAATACATACTGGCATGTATTCGAAATGCTTTAAAGAAATTTTTATGCAGTTTTGACTTTTTATATATTTATTACATATAAAATTTATATATATTTACAATTTTTTTAAGAAATTCTATATAAAAATTCATATTTTTTATCTCATAAGTTTTTTAATAGATTTAAATTTAATTAATTACTAATGTAAATCAGTTTTATAATCTCACTAATCTTGTATTGTTATGTTATTAAAAATTGTTAAAAATTTTTATTGTTGATAAAAATTTAGAATTACTTATACTTTACATGGCATCTTTCTTTTTAGTCATAGTGTTTATATACAGGTAGATACACTTTAATCATAACGCATGTCCTTACTGTCATCTAATAAAAAAAAAAGTTATTTGTCTATATGTTAATTTTGTGAAACCTACATATATCAAAAAATATATTTTACGATTGCATAATTTTATGGGAGCTCGACCTCTTAAAACATTAATTATTTTTATTGTTAAATTATTTTTTTATTAAAATTTATATTTTTTATTTGATTTATTTGCTTTGAGTTTTTTCACAATCTAATAATAAAATATTTTATAAGGCCGAGTTTCCCATAAAATTACTCTTTATGATTTCCATGGGCAATTGTAACCGATTTCATCATATTCTATTTTCTAAGAGGTCAAGTTCTCTCATAAAATTATTTTTTATAGTTTTTAAAGTATGAAAAATTATAACCATTTTTTTCTATTGGATAAAAATAATAATATATGTTATGAATGAAATATGTAAATATTTTTCCCTCTAATTAATCAAATTCAAACTCTTTTCAAATATATACGTACCCAAACATTATCCAATTTTTAAACATGAAAAATGGGATATAATTAATTACTATCCATAATTAATTATTTAAGACATGAAAAGTAACGTTCAAAGGTGATGAATGGGCGTTGATTCCAATGGAGCCATTGGATTATTATAAATTGCAGCTTTGATAAACCAATCCCCATTGTCAAACTAATCTCTTCTGCGAAGCACATAGAGGAAGAAATTAAGAGTTTTTTAGGTAACAAAAATGGCTACCTTGGTTGCTCCAAACCAAATTTCTCCATTTGAAGACGCTGAGGCTCTTTACAAGGCCTTCAAAGGTACTACACATCCAATTTTATTATTTTAATTGATTTTTATGTTACATTTTTTTTTTTTAATGATCTGAAATCTGATTGACCTTTCAACTATTTTCAATGATCACGAATCAATTTTAAGTTATGATTTTTAATTTTTTATTGTGATTTATCTTTGATTGATTTTGTTTTAATTTATTTTTGATTGATTCTTAGATTGATTTTAGACTGACCCTCCTTTTTTCTTTAATTTTATACTAGATCCTATTTTTTTTACTGTTAATTATGTTAATTTTATACTGAATAATTCAATTTGATTTCAACGTTTCACCTTCTATCCATTTTAGGGTTTAAAGTGATAATTGAAATGCTGTTATAAGATGATGTGCTGTTGTTAAATGGGGATTTGGCCGTCCAAATTTAGGGAAAGGGGTAAAATTGGACGGCAGTCTTGCCCTTTGACAAGATTAAACCATCTTTGTTCGATAGTTATACTGTCAATCCTATTATCAAATTTAGGCCCAAAATTGATGAATGAATAACACTGAAAGGAAATCCAATTTGAAAAATTATTTTCGAATGTAAATCGAATCTTTTTCTTAGGCAATGCAGGATTATAATTTTATTAAGAATTTAAAAATATACTTGAGCAAGATTATTTATACTTACTTTTATTCAAGATGAGGGTCATAAATTGTCATTATTTTAGAATAATTTTACAAAAAAATTCAAGTTTTTATAGAATTAAATATTTTTATCATTAGATTATTAAATGATATTATCAAATATAAATAATACTCTAATAATAAGATTGGTTGAACTACCTCTATAAGACATTCTTAATTCATAAAATGTTTAAAAATATTCCTTTAAATCCAATAATTAAATGGTATTATTACAAACTATACTACTTTACGGGCACTTAACTTTTTTCTAATAAACTTGGAGAGTTTGCGCGTTTACCTCATAGTCAACATTCCTTCCAATTTTGCTGAAGGAAAAGTCAGATTTGGAAAAAAAAAATGAAGAAAAAAATGCAAAATTTATTAGAAAATAATCAATCTGTAAATTTAGATTAATTTTTCATTTAATATCATTGTAAATTCAACTCATGCTAAGTTAATTACTAGAGTTTAATTTGGGAAAAAAAAAAGATTAGTATTATAGGCAGAATCCTAGGCACATTGCATCAGATTTCCTTATCACTTTAATAGAAGTTAGAATCAAATAAAGCTTCCTTCAACTTAATTTTTTAGATGTTTATGTTCAGCACCACTCAAATTTTGCCAATTTAGACATTTTGTATTTACTTTTGTTGTGTATAGCTAGGTCACTCATTCTAATCTTGCGATGAAAATTAGAGATAGAATGCAGACTAACATGCTTTTTGGTAATTTTGTACCCTTGTGGTTTAAGAAATGGAAAGAAAATAACTTCAATTATAATATACAAATCTAACTTGCAGTTTTGCCTAATCCGTTGACGAGATAGGTTAAACTTCCTTTTAAATAATCATTTTTAGTTGTTGGTTCAAAGCGATTGGTTTGTGTCAACCTGAACCATACATGCAAAATCCATTTAAACCTAATCCATCCATTTTACCTTACTAATGCTAGACACTGACAAAAAGATAATTACTATAAAAAATAATTAAAAACTCATCAATTAATTAATTACTCAAACATCACTGTCAACTTGACGACTCACCTTAGGGATCCGGATTCCTTGTAATTGAGGGAGTAATTACACGACATGTAGTTGAATTCTGATTGTTTGATCTGTAATCTGACGATCTAGATAATAGATCATTTTATATTTAAAAATTAAAAATAAAAATAAATTAAGAAAAATTGTGAGCTGCGATCTGGATCATCAGATCACAGATTGAACGGTCAAGATTCAACTATACGCCGTGCAGTTAGTCCCAACTGCAGCAAATCCAGATTCCTCACCTTAGTACTCACCAAAGACGACGTGTAGCTAAATTCCCTTTCTTGAAATCTCTAAATTATAACACAAGGCTTAAACAAAATCTCCTTAATTGGCTTTATTTACACCAAACACTAAGTTACACTTAAGGAAAATGCATGGCAGCTTACAAAATAGATATAGTACTTATCCTTACAACTTATATATATATATATATATATATTAGTATTTGTGAAGACTATGTACACAAAGTATTATTTCACAATTAAAATATATACTTTTTTGGTTGATCAAGAGAAATTGAAGCATGACTAGTCCAATTCTTCCAAGCAACCACTCTCCAATTGAAGATGCAGAAGCTCTACGGAGGGCTTTTAAAGGTCTTCTGAAACTTAGTTTCCACATCTTGAAGAACATCTAGCTAGTTAGGTTTAGTTTTGATTTTTGGTGATTAATGGTATTTTTATTTTTAGTAGAATATTCATCAATATAATAATATATGATTATATATTTGGATGAATCAATTGACTTTGTTTATAGGAATAATCAAATAGTAATTGTTTTCTTTTTATTTAAAATTTATAGGATGGGGGACTGATGAGAAGGTTGTAATAGAAATATTGGGACACAGAAATGCTTCTCAAAGGCAGCAAATTAGAGCAGCTTATCATCAACGTTTTCAAGAGGATCTCATCAAACGCCTTGAATCTGAGCTCTCCGGTGACTTTGAGGTATACATTTCTCTACTATATCATAAACAATAATAAAATTGCAATTTATAGCTATTTAGTAAAATTATAATTTAAAATCATGATCTCATTTGTACAAATTTATTCTATATTTTCACATCTATTTTTGAAAGTGCGAATATAAGAGGGCTAGAATTATAAACTGTCTGATTACAAAAGAAAATGGATAAAAATGTAAAAATAAAATAGTGAAATAATATTATTAAAAAAAAAAACAGAGAGCTATGTACCGGTGGATGTTGGAACCGGCAGATCGGAATGCCGTATTGGGAAATGTAGCTATAAGGAATGAGAAGAGAGAGTACCATGTGATAGTGGAAATAGCATGTGTGCTTTCGCCTGAAGAGCTGTTTGCGGCGAGGCGCGCCTACCACAACCGCTACAAGCGTTCCTTCGAAGAAGATCTTGCCGCTCATACCTCTGGTCATCTCCGCCAGGCAAGTTCCAACTTTCCTTTTTCATTTTTCTTTTCCCAATTACAAAAAGAAAAAGGAAAATAAAATATCATTCCATTTATGTTACAAATATTATATTTATCTTTCTTTATTTGCAATTTTAAACTGTAAGAAGTATTTTTTTTTTTAAATTTATCTGTAATTTTGTAAAAGAAAAATATAATTTATGTGAAAAAATAATTTTGTGAGAAATGGTTGAGGGTACACATGCTGATGGTATGTTGGTTACGAGCAGCTATTGGTTGGGTTGGTGAGCTCATATAGGTATGGTGGAGATGAGATCAATGCAAGATTGGCACAATCTGAAGCTGATGTTCTTCACGATGCTCTCAAGGACAAAAAAGCCAATCACGAAGAAGTTGTTAGGATCCTTACCACAAGGAGCAAGACCCAACTTGTCGCTACTTTCAACCGCTATAGAGATGTCCATGGCGCTTCAATCACTAAGGTTTCTAAATTACAAAACTGCCCTTCTCTCTGTAGTTTTATTTATTTTATTTTTACCAAAGCAATACTTCAAAACTTTTTTGTTTTAATTTGCAGAAATTGTTGGATGAAGCATCTGATGACTTCCATAAGGCGGTGCACGTAGCAATTCGTTGCCTCGATGACCATAAGAAGTACTACGAGAAGGTGATTCTCTCACTTTTGCTTATCAGGTTTAAAATAATGTTAATTGAATTTAATTTTAATTTCAATTTTAGAAGAAATTAAAAAATATAACGATTATATGGATTTTACACTATGGGACCCATTCACAATTATATCAAAATTAAAATACTATTTTACTTTTTATATGTATAATTTTTTTTAATTTAATTATTATTTAATTTTCATTCTCAACTTAATCTTTCATAAATTCAAATTAATTCAATTAAATCTCTTTATCTATTTGTCTTTTATTTTGTTAATAAAATTTATGATATGAAAGCTTACAATCTGTTCCACTGTCCTATGATACTAACATTATACTCTCTATATTATAAACATATTTTATAACTTTAATTTAAAAATAAGAACATAAAATAATCACTTTAATTTCTTCTTTTTTTCATCATTTAATACATGTTGTTTTAATGTATATAGTATTTAATATTCTTATATAAATTATATGTAGTATTCACATTGGATGGCACCACATTAATTTTAGACTTCTAAATCATCATTTTACTTAATATGATATAAAGTAAATGAATATAAGGACTTAATTAAAGAAAATTAAGTTTGTCATGAACTAAATTAAGAATAAAAATTAAATAGAAACTATATTGAAAAAATTTATATCTATTAAAGCACAAAATGATGTTTTGGTTATTATATAAATCTCTTTAATTTTGAAACAAGAATTTCTTCACCAATAATATATTAGAATTTTTCTAATTGCTTACCACAAAGATCATAAATAATAAAAATGTCCTCTTATCAAAAGGATTAGGGTTTCATAATCATGATCATAGTTTGGAGTTAAGAAGAATAATGGCTAAAAAATTTAGTTTGCAATATTTATACAGGTTCTGCGGAATGCCATCAAGAGGTTTGGAACGGATGAGGATGCACTAACTCGTGTGATAGTGACAAGGGCAGAAAAGGACCTGGGGGACCTAAAAGATCTTTATTACAAAAGAAACAGCGTTCATCTTGGTCATGCTGTGGCTAATGAAGTTCATGGTGACTACAAGCACTTCCTCCTTGCTCTTTTGGCTGAGCAAGATTAAAGTTTTCTGAAGATGATGAGTTATTAGAAAACTTAATTACAAGTTATAATATTGGTCTGATGTGGTGGCGTGGCGTAATCTTAGGGGCTTCTCTATGTTGAGTATTTGTTGTCTTTTTACTGAACTTTGACATTGTGTGTGACAAGCTTGAGCTTGGATGTTATTTGGTGATGTAAGCTGCTTGACTTAGAATAATATGGATGGTGAGTTGGTTCATATCAAAATCAAAATTTATATTTTAAGCATTAATTAGCATAGGCACAAATGATTTGCAAGCTCGTGAAATTAATTCAAATTAGTCAACCATCACTTGAGAGGAGAAGTTTGAAAAGGTATTTGATTCACAGACTTTTTTTTTTTTTTTTACATTTATAAGAATGTTAGATTTTTATATTTAATTCAAAATTATGAAAAATTATTCAAAAATTTGAACATTTTGGAGAACAATTTTTAATCCAATATTCATTCAAAACATTCAAATGGAAAGGTGGGTATCTTACTAATTATGCCTAAAATTACATATGCGCAACATATCTGTAAATAAATATGAGTGTATAGTTGAAGTATTAGCACATATTGAATCTCAAAGAACATGTCACATAAGAAGTTTCTAATATATCGAGAAGGGATTTTTTAAAATAAAGAGAGAGATAATTCTATTTTATTAATATATGTCCCATTATAGAGTTTTGAATGTTTATGAAGAGTCTATAAGCTATCACATTCTGATTTTTAACCTATGCCACAGTATCCACTCAGGTTACTAAATGTAGCCTTCTTTAAAGAGTACTCTAAGCTAAGACAACTCAACAAAATGGGATTGCTGTCACGACCCAATTCTCGAGCCCGTAATCGACGTAGAAGGTCACCATCAGGAATCCCTTTCCTTCAGGAAACCCCATACAAGCCTTACCATGCAACCATGACAACATACCAATGCACAAAATTTCTTTAATCAATCAATATAAATTTATTATTTCTACCGA
>JANHAO010029349.1:0-10392 GCA_026873985.1 Saraca asoca
GCAAATTGCAACAGCATCTTTTTCTCGGTATGATCTGCAAAGATCTGGCCACTTTTCTACTTCTCAGGCAAATTTCTCTTTGAATATGCTTCATTCGTTTTCTACTTCTCAGTCAAACTTCTAGCCTACTCCCATAATATCACTGGCCAATAGTTTTCTATCCAAAATCTTGTGGTACATGCTTATTCATTCTTGGTCAACATGTCAATTTTCCAACAAATCATACTTAGATAAACGAGGACATTAAAGATTTTGTCGTCCATTAATAAATAAAATTTATACATATTTTATATCTCTTTTTTACTTAATCTTTTGTTATGTTTACATGTTAAATTGGATATTTGTAATTGATTTTTTGATTTAGTTAGTTTTGGAGTTTAATTGGATTAATTCGATAATTTAACACCGTTTCAAGTTTTTATGTGTATCTAGAGTTTTAGAAATTTAGTTTTAGGTGATTTTTATATCTTTGGAAAGCTAAGAGAACACTCTACAAATATCATGAGGAGTTCTAAGCCTAATTCAGCTGTTTAGATGGTTGAATTCAACTTAGAAGCTGAAATAAAGTGCTGACCTATTAACTTAGAATCAGTCTCGATATTTTGACCATATTCGGAGCCCCATACCTCAATTCAATGCAAATCTAGGCCTATTGGATAACTAAAATCCACTTCTACAAATTTCATGAGGGATCAGGGTCAAAACACACCGTTTTGATTAAGTTTTAGAACTATGAATTCAAGTGATAAACTTTATTATAAGTTAAACTGTTCTACAAATTGTTTTGATTTTTAGCTTATAAATTGAGCTAGAAGTTGAATTTTTGAGCATGGCCATTGGGTTGTTGAAATATAAGGTTATAATTTCTATGAAAATATCCAAGTCCAATTGTATCTCTATCTAACCTTAATTAGCAGCTAAAAGGAGAGGAGAGGTGTGGAGTATAAACAAGTGAATTCAGTAGTACTTTAGAGACCTTTCATTTTTATCTCACTTTTGTAATAAAAGAGCACTCTCTTAAGGCAAAAACACCAATCCCTTTGAGGGCTTCTCTTTTCTTTTAATTTTGTTTTTATTTCTTTTGTAATGGGTAGTTAATCTTTTCTTTCAATTTAAGGGAAATCTTGTTTCAATTTTCTTGTTGATTGTAAAACTTATTTCTATTGTTGATTTGTTCTCAATTTGATTTCCTTGTTTCTCTGATTTAATTCCATTAATTTTTTTAGATGATTGATTAATTGGGCCTATTAAATTTCTCTAATTTAATTTCATTAATTTCTTTAGATGATTGATTAATTAGGCCTGTTAATTGACTGTTCATCATAATTAATTACTAGCTAAATTTCTATAATTAAAGTTATTTATGACTATTTGGCTTGAGTAGTACTAGAATTTATGATTGTGTGTTGGTGCCAATTAATTATTTGTTATGGGTATTTTTAGTATAATACAAAATGGGCTAGCAAAAGCCCAATAGACAAGCCCAACTAAGAAAGATCCAACTCGTCTGAAATCAAGGTCACTGAACAGAGGCACTAGATCGTCAGCTGCAAGCTCAGACCACAGGACAAGGACCATAGCTCTAGGTTGACTGGCAATGAGTTTCAGCTTGCTGTTCGAAAATACACCGCCTTAACTATCTTCTAGAAACTCACTTTGGCTAAACCTAAGAATAGGACCAACTTGCAGATGTCAACTCACACGATTTACTTGCAATGATTTTACTGTTATTCTTTCCTTTTTTGAAATACAACTGTAATACCTTAAACACTATAAATAGGAGTTAAGACTATTGTAAATGAAAGAGGAAGTGACTCAGATCATACAATCAATATACACAGACACAAGTACTCAGTAAACACATCCTTAGAAGTACACTATCGTGGATGTAAGAGTCGAATAACTGACTTTAGTCGAATTACGTAAAATATTCGGTGTCTCATCTTTTTCATGCTCCCTCTCTATCCCTCTCTCTTTCTATCTCTCCATACAATCGGATTGCAATTTAGGATGTCAAGAACCCTCATGTTAGCTATTGAATTTTAGGGTGAACCAAATTCACATGTCAACATTTTGGCATTAGAAAAAGGGCCTCATTTGCATTTTGGTTGATTTTTTTTTTCTTCAACTATCATGACAAAAGGGAGAACAATTAAAAGTCTAAACGCTCTAGTTAGCCAATTAGAAAGTCACTTGGAATAGGAGTAGGAACCAATTCTCTTGGTGGTAGGCACATCCATCATTCCCGCTGCCAGTATTGTCACTGGTTTGCCCTTTCGGCTTACAACCAACCTGCTATTGCTGTTTCTGAGATTGAAGAAATGCAAACATGGCGATAATATATGCAAACACTAGAGAATATAATGGATGAGCTAACTAAGGTGGTTAGAATGCTGGCACAAGCACAAACCTTGGTCGTACAAAAGTAGGTTAAGGTTGCCGCACCTAGAACAGAACCCTGGCACACTGATTCAGCTTGCTCCTTCCACTCACGAACAAGATTGAAGGTTTGTTGAGCTCATGGAAATCATGATGGCTCGTGATGTGAAAGCTCACATCAAATGGAAAGCTCTAAGTCCAGCTCGAGACATACCTCAGGTTGTTACTCCCATGACCAAGGAGATAAAAAAAAGCCAACAATTAACCAGCTGGAGATTCAAGACACGAGATCCGGTGGTCGAAGAGTTGCTCTGAAGAGTAAAACAATTAGAGGAGTGTCCTCAACCTCAGAATAGCCATGATAGTCATGAGGAAATGACTCTATTCACACATGAAATAGAGAGGCAACCTTTCTCTTGTAAATTAAAAATCCCCATGATCTCGTAATATAATGGGGATAGTGATCCTTACTACCACTTAGATGCATTCAATGTGCAAATGGATCTTCAGACGACTAACCCACTGGTCAAATGCCGAGTCTTTTTAGCCACCTTTGGAGACATATCTCGAAAATAGTTCAGGAATCTCCCAGCTCGCAACATTCGCAGTTGGGAAGAGTGCCAGGAGAAATTCATCAGCCAATATAAGGCACTGAAAAGTTAGCTTGCACCATCCTACCACCACTCGATGGTTTTTAGCAAAAGAATGAATCGTTGAAAGATTACATCACTTGGTTCAGGCATGAGGTCAATAATGTGGAGAATCTATCCTATGAGAGTATCCTAACAGTGATCTCTGCAGGACTCTGCAAGGATGGAGGGTTATATAAAAACATATATAAATCTCTAGTGAGCGACCTGAGCAAGTTTTATGAACGAGTTGCCAAATAGATAAGGTGGGAGGAAACTTTTGGCATAAAGAAGTTTGAATAAAAAAATGAAGTGAATAGCTCCAATCAGAATAAGAAGGTGAGCAATCATAGAGATGGCAAGGACAACTTTGATAACAAGCCTGTAAAGAAGGCTAGGATTGAGTGACCACAGCATCAAGGTTGCCATGAAAGGTACAACATTTTATCTGACACTCAAGATAGGATATTTGCAATAAAAAGAGATAGGGAGGACTTTAGGAAGCCTAGTCCTATAACAACTCCCAACAAATTCAGAGATATGGACAAGTTTTGTGCTTATCACAATGAAGCTGGACATGATACCTCAGAATTCCAAGCACTCAAAGGCACAATTAAGGATTTGATCAAAAGAGATCGCTTAAAAAACTATGTGGTGCGACCTGCCAGACAGTGACCTTGGTCACCTGAACGAGGTCCCCGAACAAAATCAAGCATATGCTATAGAAACTGTATGATGCTATATTATCATTCCAAAGTTAATAAAAGCATTCAAAGTTTTTCCTTAAAAGTGCCCAAGTTGTCATTACTCTGTGTTAAATGAGGTTTCAACAAATGCTATATAGAATGGAGCTGAAGCTCCCTGAGCTTGAGATACAGGACATCTGCTTATTCCCTCTCATAAAAGACGAAGCCGTGAGAAGCTATTTGGGAACAAGATCTCCCATCGATACTCCGAAGTGGATAATATCCCAAATGCATGCATACAACCTACTCTTTGGCACTGCATGCATGCATCTAACTTGTCAAAGTCACATTGATACAACCCACCCTTCGGCACTGTATTAATGTGACTTACTCCTTAGCATGTATGCGACTAACTTTTAGGCACTACATGCATGTGACCTCTTTCTCAGCATGCATATAACTAACTTTCTTAGGCACTATATGCATGCATCAAATCTATTACCAGCCCAGAAACTCCAGTGCTCAATCTGAAACCTGCTGGTGCTCATACTTGGTACTCAAATCTATTACCAGTTGAGACACTCCGATGCTTGAGCTGAGGCTTATTGGTGCTCATACCTGGTACTTAAATCTATTGCTAGCCAAGACACTTTAGTGCTCGAGCTAAGGCCCACTGATGCTCATACTTGGTATTGAAATCTACTGCCAGTCCAGACATTTTGATACTCGAGCTGAGGCCCGTCGGTGCTTATACCTAGTACTCAAATCTATTGCCAGTTAAGACACTCTGATGCTCGAGCTAAGGCCCACTAATGTTTATACTTGCTACTCAAATCTATTGCCAACTGAGACACTCTAGTGCTTAAGTTGAGGCCCATCGGTGCTCATACCTGGTACTTAAATTTATTGCTAACCAAGGCACTTCGGTGCTAGAGCTGAGGGCCCCCGATGCTAATATCTGATAAATAAACTCATTGCTTGCCTGAGCAACACGAGGCTAGTAGAAGCACATACTATCCACTGAGTAACAAGATTATTGTGGTGTGATCTACCATCTGGCAAATGTATGCATGTGACCTACTCTTTGGCATCGCATGCATGCAATCTACTACTTAAGGTGGAGCTTTCATGTGGCCTATTTAGACATTTCCCATTACCAACTGAGGCCATCCAATGCTTATTCTTATTACCAGCTGAGGCACTCTGATGCTTAAATTCATTGTCAATTAAGAAACATTAATATGATTGATTGGTGATTCAACTTAACATTTTATTTAACTATGATATATAGGAACTTATTCATGTCAACCTACATATTATCTTTTCAGGACATATAGAACATTCAGCATAATGCATAAGAATTATGCAAATAGTTCTTTCATTGAAAGCCTCATTCAATGAGGTAAACTTATACAAGAAAATTCAAAGTACAAGATCAGAATAAGCCTATAGCTATCACAAAAGGAGGAACTGGTTTTTAAGAGCTAGATCTTACGAACGAAAGCAAGCAAACTGCTTAAGCTTTTTCTTGTCCTCCTCCCAAGTTAAGAGCTCTTCCCCTAGCTTCATTACCCCAAAGTACTTGATGGTTAACTCACCATACAAGGAGGCCAAAGAACAAAAGTGAAAGAGTTGCATTATTTAGCATCCTCATGATGAGGCTATGAAAAATATTACAAAATTTCCTAAGATCCTCAGAGAGGAATTGTCTAAGGGAATCTCCTACGCAATAGGTCATGCATGCCTTGTAACACTTCACCAAAAATCCAGATCATCCAAAACATGGGGGGCTTAGCCAAAACACCATTAGTTCATTCTGGGGAAAGAAAGAAGGATTTCCCATATCTTATATAGACTAGTCAGGTTCCCCAATGGATCCAGAAATCGTTCAGTTGCTCTTAATCAAGCTGTCTAGCACAAAAGCAAGGCTGCCACGCCAACGGCTATGATACATGCTTATTAGATGCATGGCTTGGTAAAGTGATAAGATGGAAGTTTGAAATGACAACTTCATAGAGTACAAATGTCGACTTTTGCTAGAAGTTTTAGCTCCTAATTTGCAGAGCAAATTGAGAGCTGGGGGCTAATGTTATAGATATTTTTAGTATAATACAAAATAGGTTGGCAAAAGCCTAATGACACGTCTAACTGAGAAAGGTCTAGCTCATCTGAAATCAAGGTCACTGAACGGAGGTACTAGATTGTTAGCCGTGAGCTCAAACCATAGGATAAGGACCATAGCTCCAGGTTGACTGACAATGAGCTTCAGCTCACTGGTTGGAAATACACCACCTCATCTATCTTCTAGAAACTCACTGTGGCTAAACCTAAGAATAGGACTAACTTGCACAGCTAGCTTGCATGGCCAACTTGTAGATGTCAACTCACAAGGTCTACTTATAACTATTTTATTATTATTTTTTCCTTTTTTGGAATACAACTGTAACACTATAAACACTCTAAATAGGGGTTGAGACCATTGTAAAGGAAAGAGGAAGTGACTCAGATCATATAACCAATATACACAAACACAAATACTTTGTAAACACATCCTAAAAAATACACTATCGTGGACGTAGTAGTTGAATAATTGACTTTAGCCGAACCATGTAAAATTCTTGGTGTCTCATATTTCTCATTCTCCCTTTCCATCCCCCTTTCTCTCTCTTTGTCTTTCTGTACAATCTGATGATAATTTGGAGTGTCAAGAACGCTCATGTTTGCTACCGAGTTTTAGGGTGAACCAAATTCACATGTCAACATTATTATAGATAATCATATGATAATTAATAAATTTACTATTGGGTGAGTTTGTTAATCAGTCTTTGTAATTTTTTAGATCTTAATGCTATTGTTGAGTTGGTTGGAGTGTTCAGGTGCTAGGTTCAGCTAGCCAAATTAGAGAGAAACTAGCAAGAATTAATTTAGGTGCTGGACCTAATTTGATTCTTTGCTAAGTGGTTAAAGAGGGAATGAAGCTTTTGTATCTATGATTAGTAACTAAATTGAATATAAGAATCCCCTAGGTTGAAGCTTTTCCATTCAAAATTCCTTTCACATGTTTAATTCTATTGTTTATGTTTATGGCAATTATGTAATTTCATATTCTAAGTCAATAGCCAATAAATCCCCCTTATCTTTTACTTTCATACATTAGATTAATTATCAGTCCTTGTGGATAGACCTAAACTCATCCTACTTCAAGTTAGGGTAGTTCAACATCTTATTTTTATAGATTTCAACATCTGTCATTTACATAACCAAAATTCTATGCATAATATATCCGCATGTAGGATAACCAAATTAATTATGTATATCGAGTCTCAATAATGCCTCACATAAATAACATTTGGTGCACAATAGGCAAAAGATCTAAAGAGAGGAACAACTCATTTTTATTGATATCATTACAAGAAAATTATGAATTAACTACGAATTAGTGAGAGTTTAACGACAAATTAGCAAGAAAAATAAAAATATTTTCATAAAAATACAATTGAGCATTTGTTAGTGTTGTGGTTAAAACCCGATCTTGCAAAGAAGATAGGTAGAGGCTCGACGGAAGTTGAGTCCAAGCAAAAGAAGTCTAGTTCGCTAAGGTAACCTAGTAGGCACCACCTCGCTAATCGTGAGGTTGGGATGCAACGAAACCAAAGGCTAGAGGTTTAACTTATCAAGAAGTGGACTGCCCTACTCGAGCTTATCTCGCCAAGTGCGAGCCTGATCTTGCTAAACAAAGGCCAACAGCGACCCTGAGCTAAGAGTCTCAACTTGTGAGGTGAGGCATATTGCCCAGCCAAAGGCTCAACGAGATGGAGCACCAGATAGGCTTATGTTAGCTCACAGACAAGGGATCCACCCGCAAAAAGTAACTTATAGAAGCCAATTTGCAGGAGTTTATATTGTCTTGTACATTTAATGTTTGATGTAACTTATTTATAATATGTAAAATTACATTTATAACCTCTTAGCTTTTATAAATAGGAGGAAGAGGATCCTTGTAGAAAAGAGCTAAAATAACTATACTGAAACTTTGTAGAATTTCTTTCAGATTAATAAAAGTTACTGTGGATATAAGGACCAGTATTACCTGATTTTAGCCGAATCACATTAAAAATATTGCATGGAATTGCTGTTCTTCCTCTTCACCATCTCCATTATCTTCCTTATCTCCCATTATGTTAACCAGAAAGCAGTTTAGGGTTCAAGAACTGATCTCAGTTGATAAGAATTTGATAGAACTAGATTTCACCGTCAACATTTTGGCACTAGAAGGGGGCCTATTTGCTTTTAGATTTCCTGACTTCTTTTCTATCTAGCTACAGGGGTAAGAGGAAGAATTACCAGGAGTTCAAACACTCTAGTTGTTCAGTCAACAGACACTCCCACTGTCGAAACTCATCGCCAGCCTACTATTGCCCCTGAAACCGAAGAGGCACAAATGCCTCACCAACCCCAGCCAGTGCTTGATAACATGGTAAGAGAGTTGGCTGAAGCTATTAAGGTGTTGACATAAACACAGACCCAGTGTGCATAAAGGCAAGAGGAGATCAAAGCACAGCTCCAATAACTACGTGAAGAAGTCTAGAAGAAAACTCGTAAGGATCGCTACATCTTCACGTAAGATTGCAAGATCTCATTGAATTCTGTGAGCGAGCTACCAAGCAAATTAGATGGGAGGAAACCTTTGCCATGGAGGAACTCGAGCATAAAGGCGAGAAGGCTAGTGCTCTTTAGAGTGAAAAAGAGGAGCGAAGAGAATCAAAATAACAATTCCGGTGACCTGCCCACAAAGAGGGTCAAGAGTGTGCAACCCTAGCATTGAGGATGCCACAAAAGCTATAGCATCCTGTCTGACATGCAAGATAGGCTCTTGATTGCAGAAAAGGGTAGGGAAGACTTTAGGAAGCCCAAGCCTATGAGAGCCCCCAACAAATTTAGGGACTCGAGTAGATTCTGTACTTACCACAACGAGGTCGGACACACTATCTCAAAATGTTGGGCATTAAGAGATGCCATAGAAGACCTAATTAGGAGAGGTCGCTTGTGAGATTATGTGGTCCAACCCTCTGGACAACAAGCCCCATAAACTCAGTGAATCATTGATCGAAAGCAAGAACCTACGATTAGAACCATATTCTAATTTTGTAATGTTATACTAAAATTAATGAAAGGCTTCAGAATTTTTGTCTAAATTATCCGATGAAATGTTGTACAAAAAGAGAGCTATTCTATATTGATTCAATATCAATTTCGACTGATCAGTTGAGACGTAGAGGCCCCTTTTTTAGGGAGAATGAGGGCAATGACCTTCACTCCAATGGGATGAAAACGTGTAGATACTTCAGGGGGTGAGATGGCACAAAACCTACCCTATCAATACATCCAAAATGGATACATCCTGGGGTGAAACGGCACAAAGCCTACCCCATCGATACATCCAAAATGGATACATCTGGGGGTGAGATGACGCAAAGCCTACCCAATTGATACATCCAAAACGGATGCATCTGGAGGTGAAACGACACAAAGCCTACCTCGTTGATACATCTGAAACAAACAACACCTCGTACGCAGAGGCATTATTGAACACTCAAAATCCAGTAAAAAACTATGAGCTCACTGAGGTGCGGAGGCATTATTGAACACTCAAAATCCAACAAAGTGCTATGAGCTCACTGAGGTACGGAGACACTATTTAACACTCAAATTTGGTGAAGAGCCTTGAGCTAATTTAGGCATGAAGGCACTATAATAAATCCATCATAGCTCTCATGCAACTGAAAGTTCATAACTCCCATGTGACTAAATGCTTTAGCTTGCATGCGCCCCTTTTTTTAGGCACAGCTTACATGCAACCTGCCTAAATATTACTTATTGACTATAAGGGCACTCAGACATCAAGATTTGTTATTAACTGAATATCGCTTATTAGTCATTTGAATATCTTATTCAACTATGATTTACAGGAATATACGTTATCATCACAAAAGTTTTAATACAGCATTCAAGAGTTACAAAGAAAACTCATTCACTAAAAGGTCTCATTCAACGAAGTAAATTTACATTAGAAGATTTGAAGTACAAAATTAAAGCATAGAGCCTATAGTTATCGCTTTCACAAGGAAGGAGAGAACCGACCCCCAGGAGACAAATTCCAATTGGCCAGAGGATTGATGAGTACGACTGCTCCTCAATCTTCTTCTTCTTATAGCCTTTCTCAGCCAGTGGCTCCTTTCCTGACTTATGTTAAGCTCATGGCAGAACTATGAGGAAAATCCAGGATCTACACAAGACTCTCTAGTAGCCAACAAGAAGAGTTATGCAGGGAAGTCACGTGCAGCAGGCCATTCATGCCTCTTAATTTTCTATAGCAGACCATGCATGCCTCAAAGTGCTTCACCAGAAACAGAGTTACCAAAAACATGGGAGGCTTAATTAAAGCATCCATCAGGCCATTCCATGAAAAACAAGAAGAGCTTCTCAGGCTTTATAAACTAGTCCAGGTACAGTAAATGATCCAAAGGATAATTGGCTATTCTAGATCGAATGATCCAGGGAAAACAGGGCTGCCAGTCCAATGGCCATGAATTACACATAGTAGGAGGTATGACCTAAAGCAAATGGAATGAAAGATTGAAGAATGAAAAGACAACACGATAGTTTGAGTGCAAAGACTTTGACTACTCAGAAAAATT
>JANHAO010029350.1:0-10392 GCA_026873985.1 Saraca asoca
AAATTTTAACTATATAAAATATTATGTACTCCCCACACAATGTAATTTCAGAAGGAATAATAAAGTCTGATGCGTTGCAAGGAAATGGTAAAGACGAACTCGTAAAAATGAGAATCATACGAATGAATTGCCAGAATTTCATAAAGTCATCGTATCCATCAGTTACAGACCAAAAAAAAAAAAACTAAGGTGCAAGATTCTCAGAAACGTCAGAGGTAGGCTTGTCAGGAACCTCGGAGGGTGAAGGGGCAATCTCTTCCGATGGAACTTTCGCACCTCGTTCCTCGTCTGGAGAATCAGTCTCAAGGGCATCCCTCTTGAAAGACTCAACAGCCTCTACGGCCTGTGGCCCAAAGAATGAAAGATCCATCTTCGGGTGTTTCTCCCATAAGGTAAAAAGGAAGTCCTTGCAGGTTTGCTGCCTCGACTCCCTAGTAGCAATGGCCACCCGCGAAGACATCTCAGCTTTTGCAAGATGAAGCTTTTTCCTTACCTCGTCCAGTTCCTTTTTGGCAGTTCCGACCCCACGACGTGCAGTGTCCGCTCATTGTACCGCATCCTCAGTAGTTTCGTTGGCTATTTGAATGCGCTTGTTCACATCCTCCAACATAATTTTGCAAATCTATCAAAATATGCTCGGATGTCTCTTCAGTGATCTCACGACACTGCACATCGTCCGTGAGCTTGGCTTCCATCTCCCTGATCCTCTCACACAACTCCTGGTTCTCGATGACAGAAATTGCAAAGTCATCCGCAAGCAAGGATTCCCTATCCTCTTGAGCCTGAGCTAACTCCTCGATCTTCAGAAGCGTCAAGACATTCTGCAAAAAAAAAAGGAAGAAGAAGAAGAAAAAGAAAGGGGGAAGGGAGGAGAAGATCGAGCAAAAGCGTTAGTCACGAACTGTAAAATGACCAACAAAGGTAAAAGCAGCAGAATGATCCTTACCACAAGGCCATGACCAGCGGCGTAACCCGCGAGCCTCCCTATAGTGCAATCTTTGGCCTCCAGCACCCCGACCTTATGCTTCGGCCCAAGGATTGTGCTCATGCTCTAAACTAAAGTTAGAGCGTACTCCTCAGTTAGGGATCCGGCCTCCGCCAGCCCAGGAATGGGTTCACCTTCATCACTATGAGACGATGCCTTCTTTATGCCTTTCTTGACCTTTCTCCTCTTAGAAGTAGCACCAGGCGGGACAGAGGTCTCAGTAACGTCTGCTGCTTCAGATCGAGGTGGTAATGACGTCCCTCGAGGAGTGACTACAGATGATGGTGACAACACGGCAATCTCTGGATCCGTGCCATCAGGAGTGGGAACTTTATCTATGGGAGGAGGCGGAGAATCCACCGCAGGAACTGGAAGATGTCGCTTTGCACCATGAGACGGAGCTGCTTTCAAAATGAGGTCCATGATGTTGTCGTAATCGTCAAAGTTGGCGGGTCGGGTCTTGGACATTTGTCGAATTTTGATCTTCTCTATGACTTTGATGTTCAAAGGAGGTGCAAGATCGTACAGACAAAGTCGAGATTCGTTAAATTAGAAGTCGTTCTCAAAATCGCTCGCCAACCTGAGGTTGTCCAAAACCCCGTGCTCTCTAGCCCCCAAGGTAGGAGTTTTGCCAGTCCCAACTGCTAAAAAGAAAGAAAAAGGACGTTAGTAATACAAAACAAGAGAAAGACAAATCGAAAAATGCACCGCTTTATGCGACTACTATCAACTAACTTACCCGGAGAAAGAACGAAATCAAAATTCTTAAGATATCGTAACGAAGGGCAAGATACGTAGAACCAGCGAAATTTGTAAGGTCCTACATTGGATTTGCCTATCGCAGCCCCCTTCGGTAGAATATCTTTATGCGGCGTCCTTCTGACCATAAGATAGTATAACCCGTCCGACACGTTCGTGCATCTGAGATCGTAGAGGTAGTATAAGGTTTTGGGGGGCGGCGGTGGTAGGTGATTACCCAGATGGATTAAAGCAAGCGAAATCAGCGACGTATATGAATTAGGGGTGAGTTGGAATGGGCATAGTTTTATTTTGTTCAAGAAATCAACAATAAAAGAAGGAATGGGGAACCTAAAGCCTGCCATAAAGTGGGGCAAACTCATGGCGATGAAACCTTTAGGAGGATGTGCAGCGTGATCGTCCGCCACAGGAACCATGGTGCTACATCCTTTGGGCACTCGATGAGAGTAAACGACGAGTTAAACGTCCTGTCGTTGCATCGTAGACGCGTGGAATTTAAAAACACGACGATCATGAAATTCACTCATTACGATGCACGAACCCTCTAAAGGTCCTTGACGAGCCACAAATGATGGAACCTCGCCCCTTCCACTGAGTGTCGCCTCTTTAGTAGATCGCACCCTCATCACCTCTAAAATCGCTTCCATCTCCTCGTCATCATTTCCTATTGAGCGACGGCATTGCACATGACTTGCTTCCATCTACAAAGGAAGAAAGCTGGTTAGGCCGTTGTGAGCAAGCCGCACCAAAACTAAAAATCCTAAGACCCCCACAGATCACAGGCCATGCGCAACCCTAGCCACCTCAGTAACTACCCAAAACCGTACTAGGAGAAGGGAAAAGGAAGAGAAGAGGATGGTCCCGAGTTATATGATTAGGGCCCAATAGGAAATACCAGATAACTCCATGGATGACTAACAAACCGACCCCATTAAACCAAGCAAGATGGAATCCCAAAGAAACAAACTAACAGTTGAACCCGTCTAGCTAACGAAAGAAAAGATCCCAAAGAACCCAAAAGACAGGAAAAATGGATGGAAACTTATCGTAGTTCCTTCGAGCACGGAGATCCGATCAAAATGTAGTTGCAGCTTCGGCAGGGAAAATCCCGGAACTAGGGAAGAAGACTAGAAAGCAGTCGGAGACTGAGCGGAACAAGCCGGGATTGAGAGAAGAAAAATTTTCAAATGAGAAGGGACAAAAGAGTTCTCTTGGTATAAAAGAGGAAACGGCCCCACCGTCAGATCAAAAGGGTTGTTGGCTACCCACGATCCAACAACTGAGGGGATACGAAAATCAATAAATGATGGTACAGAATAATTACCCGCTGTCATAGAAAAATGAAAAGCCACGCGTGCGGAACAAGCAGATGAATCGGGCAGCTTAAACGGCCATCACACACAAAAAGATCGGGGGGCTCGAGAAATGATCTCGCGTCCAAGTAATATGTAGAAAGCGTAGAATTCTTGCGCGAACCACGTTCAAGTAATGTGCTTGCCCCGTACAGAATTCTTGCGCAGAACAACCTTGCATCCAAGTAGTGTGCCAACCGTACAGTATTCTTGCGTAGGTCGAGGGCTCGAAAAATGATCTTACGACCAAGTAATAGGCAGAAAGCATAGAATTCTTGCGCGAGTCACGTTCAAATTATGTGCTTGCCCAGCACAGAATTCTTGCGCAGAACAACCTTGCGTCTAAGTAGTGTGCCAACCACACAGAATTCTTGTGCAGGTCGAGGGCTCAAAAAATGATCTCGCGTCCAAGTAATACATAGAAAGCGTAGAATTCTTGTGCGAGCCACGTTTAAGTAATGTGCCTACCCCGCACAGAATTCTTGCACGGAACGACCTTGCGTCCAAGTAGTGTGCCAACTGCACAAAATTCTTGCCCAGGTCGAGGGCTCGAAAAATGATCTCGCGTCCAAGTAATACACAAAAAGCGTAGAATTCTTGCCCAAGCCGCGTTTAAGTAATGTACTTGTCCCGCACAGAATTCTTACGTGGAACAACCTTACGTCCAAGTAGTGTGCTAACTGCACAGAATTCTTGCGCAGGTCGAGGGCTCAAAAAATGATCTCACATCCAAGTAATACACAGAAAGCGTAGAATTCTTGCGCGAGCCGCGTTCAAGTAATGTACTTGCCCTGCACAGAATTCTTGCGCGGAACGACCTTGTGTCCAAGTAGTGTGCCAACCGCACAGAATTCTTGCACAGGTCGAGAGCTCAAAAAATGATCTTGCGTCCAAGTAATACACAGAAAGCGTAGAATTCTTATGCGAGCCGTGTTCAAGTAATGTGCTTGTCCCGCACAGAATTCTTGCGTGAAACGGCCTTGCATCCAAGTAGTGTGCCAATGGCATAGAATTCTTGCACAGGTCGAGGGCTCAAAAAATGATCTCGCATCCAAGTAATACGCAGAAAGCGTAGAATTCTTGCGCAAGCCGCGTTCAAGTAATGTGATATGCAGAAAGCGTAGAATTCTTACATGTAGCAAGTCCGGGACCTCGTGCACATATAAAGTTCCCACTAGATGGAAGATTCCTTCAAACACCAATCAGTGTCGGAGAATTCGACAGTCCGACCCCCTTTTTGCAAAATTCAAAGCCAGAAGCAAAAATCGAGACGTAACTCTCACCTCGCGAGGCGAGCCAAGAGTTGAGAACTTATGTTATGGGCGTTATTAGGATATGATGTTCGAGAAGGACGACATCCAGGGGAGTATAATCAAATGAAGAAAGGATCCACGACAGAATTCAATTCCACCAGAAAGGGACCGCGATCACCAAAAAAGGGCCACGAGGTCCCGCTATGCCACGATAACTGGCTTTGGCCGAACCACGATAAGTCCTCGGTGTTATTATTCTCTTCTTAATTTTCTGTTTAAACTTTTGCTGCTCATCTTCACTCCTTTTTAAACATGCAGTCAAGGGTGTTGTACTGAGCAAACCAGTTCACCATATTTTAATATCAACACTTTATTTTTTAAATAAATTCTACATAGAATTAAGAAAATATCCGAGAAAAATTAATCACTATTAAACGTTAGAGAGATAAATGTACATAATGTGTGTAATTTATTTAAAAATAATTTAATGATTGACATGCATATGGACGTGGATCTTCACTTTCATTTTTTTATTGTGAAAATTTGTGGAGTTTGTTGCTAGTAAATAAAATGTGAATTCATGCATGGGAAGATGGTAATCCATTGCGGTTCAATATTGGCATAAAGCGAAGGAAGCAGTGCAACTGCAGCCACTTTGGAGGTTAACCGATGAAGGGGGAACCAATGAGAGTGCAGTTCACGTGGGAAGGGTGAAGCGTGGGGGGGAGAAAAATTACCCCAACTCACGTGGACCAACATGCAGTCAGACCCACTTGCCTTGTGTCTCTTCACATGTGGGCCCGAGACATAGGGGTGCCCTGTCATCCTGTCCCTCCCCTCACTGACATCACAATCATTTGAATTCCTCTGCGCTTCACCTTTTACTCTATTTCATCCCTCCATTCCACCCTCTATCGTAACGCGTGACATCACCTCCCACATGCGGCCTGACTGCTTGGCCATCGGTAGGATCAAGTGCCACATTTCTTCACCACTTTTATTACCCTCATTTTTTTTTGCACTTTCAAAATTACTCTTTTTTTTTCCTACAAACTCTAATTCTTTTTCGTAAATTTTAATATTTTACTCTAATTCTTTTTTTTATAAATTATGAGTTTTATAAATTCTAAATTTAATTATTTATTAAAGAACGTGTATAACATACTTTTAAAATAGAAAAATTCTTCCTTTTTATTTGATGAACAAGATTCTAAGAATTGTATAAAGAAAAAAATAAAATTACAAATTATTAATAAAATAATTCTTTAATTATAAAAATATCATAATAATTTTTAAATAATACTTCCCTCATATAATTTCATAATTATATATATATTTATATTTAAATAATTCAATCAATAAATAAAATTATATAAATAGAATATTATTTAGATATCACTATAATTTTAAAGATAAAATTGTTGATTCTATTTAAAAAAAAAAAGAAAAAACATGAGTTCAAATTGTGTAAGAATTTGAAAAGCATCCGTAGAATAGCAAATCTAACACCAATTGATGTGAAGCTTAAAGAGGGGTTGTTTTAAATTAAAAGTGATTAGTGATTAATTAATTAAACAAGGGGAGGGACAAGATGTGGAGAAGATGATGAAGGGTGTCCGAAGAGTGCGTGGATAGGTGTCCCACGTGTTCCCTTTGATTGGGCTGAGACTCCAATAATGGATCTCACTCATTTGTGCAATTCCAATCATCCCACTACCCGACAAAATACTCCATTTCCGCCTTATTCCCCATGTGATTCGCACGTGAATCCGGTCCTCACTTCAGGACATGCACCCAATAATTTGAACTCTCTCGAGACGACAATCAGAATATGGGGCCCGTATCTCTTCGTCGGGTCCGTACAGCACTCGTCTCATCATGTGACTAGCACGTGAACGCTGGACCCCATCTCCCAGATACATTGTTACTGCCACCTAATGACCATGTTGCCCTTGCTTTTCAATGATTGGTGGTGAGTAATGTACACGGACCCACCCATTGATTAGACTTCACACCTGACATGTGGAATAGTCATATCTTCGCATAACAACATCCTACCGATTCCTTTGCCGTCTTGTCAATCCAGTTGTTTCCATCCCAACAACGGTAAATTATTTCCCATTTTATTTTATTATTTTTGCATTTTATTTCCCACAATATAATTTATTAAATTCATAAATATTTATTTTATTGGTTAAAAAAAAAAAGTACTGCATTGAGTACAACAAAACTTCGGACTATATGGTAGAAATGGCCGTCCATTAAAGTAATAATATTCTACACGTTTGGGCTAAAAAATGATATTCTACATGCTATTTCGTATATTGCTTATCATATAAACATATAGTCATATGGTTTAAATTAAGTTAATTTTAATTATTAAAATATTCAAATCAATTGTAAATTATGATTTGTATATAAATACAGAGAACAATGTAAGAAAGTTATGGAATAATTTTTTTTTCTCAATTATAGTTTTTTGTTTTTCTAATACACAGATAGATAGCATTTGATTTTGTTTAAATAAAATATTTTATTTTAATTTTTGTAATATATAAATTAAATTAAATTATGTTTACATTTACAACTTTTATCAAATTTAAGTTAAAATTTTTTTAATAAACATATAAATTTTTAACAGATTCTAAGCTAACAATTATTAAGAGGAATATTAGTAAAACAAATTTTATTATATTAAAAAGTGCGTATATTACATAATCCATCTAAGATAAGAATAAACCGTACTTTGTTTATTAACATCACATGATTGACTAATTTTTCTTTTAGTAATTATTAAATTGAAGTTTTATGTGCTGATTAAAATATTTAATTTTTAATTTAATTAAAATAATTAATAATAAACTATATGTGATTTAATATTAAACGATCCTAAATAAAATATCATATTTAAAGGAACTTAAATATGATTGATTTATATATTAAAAGAACGAAAATTATAATTATATTTTTTTCCACATGGTATGTGAGTAATGGTCCATCTAGACATTCAATTTCAACACCAAAGCACTAAAGTGCAATGGAAATCATGCTTGGTGGTCATGACCCTTAAAAAATATTTCGGTAATCTACAACTAAATTTGCTGGTCATTATCTGTCACAGATCGTAATATTATTATATATAAGAAATCTTATTAGTGTTTGTTTTTGTTTTCCAAAATATCACACTATTTTTTATTTTATTTTTCTAACTCATTGTCATCACAAGATATATTTTCAAAATAATATATATTCCTATTATCAACCTTACGTTGTCAAAAGAACTATATATATAAATTGGCTTAGGCCAACCAGATGCTACATTAACATGCATTATCTTTAATTTATATTTATATCGAAAGGCCAAAAATGAACGACTTTCTACTAACTAAAATTATGCAACATCTAGTCAGCAAAATCAAAAACTAGATACATACATCAATTCTACAAAATTCTTTCCCTGATATCATTTCATTATTTAATAATTATATTCGATTTCAGAGTTGATGATTTGTCAACAATAAAAATAGCATACCAGGCAATTTCTCACAAATTAAAACCATCTCCATTTCTTAATTCCAATCTCTGTCCAACAATTATTTTTATAACTATATATAACAAATTATAATTTACATTAATTTTATTAAAATAATATTATAACATATGTGAAGCGTATAATTTTTCCTCACAATGATAAATTCAACCTTGGTTCTTCAAATTATTAAACACAAAATAGGAAAAAAATTAAATTAAAATATAGTATTAAGCTTATTACATCCCTTTTTTTTTAAATTTTTTTTAAGTCAATGATATTAAACGTTGCTGGATAGGATAGGGAGAACAACTTGTTTCTAGGGCTGCATTTGGCTGTAGAAAGCTGAGCAAAATAGTGTTGAGACCTCGGGCTGTGGTGAACCCACGTGGATCCTATTTGGCGCACCATTCTCTATGACGGACAGCAAAGAACATGTGTAAAATGTCCATCCCACGTGCACTTTCGGTCAAAGTTGCTTTGTTCTTGTTTTGCATGCAGATCTGGTCCACGGTCAAACCTCCCAATCATTCCTATATGATATGCTTTTTTTTTTCCTTTAATACCATTTGTATCCCTTTTTTAACTCCGCAGCTTCCTTCTGCCTTCTTAACCGCCCTCGTCGGTTACCCCCTGACACCGTGCGATCTCCCAGCCATCGGATTCCACTTAAATATTGTTAATAACCGTTGGATTATGGGATAGGCCACACGTGCACGTGCGACGTCTTCCAACAGATAATTTGTAAAGCCAAGTTGGCTTAGATATTGTCATATAGACATTAAAATAGGCCCCACAATATCTGGCCATATGACCGGCTGAGCTGGTATGCATGTGATTAACCGCTAAACGAATCGTTTACTTGGATCAATTGTATCGTATATGGTTGGTTAATCGATGACTCAGGTTCTGTGGGTTTGCACGTGCGCTGGACAGACGGACTTTTATTTGTTTAGATAAGAAAGTGCTTTAATTTTTTTAAAAAAAAAAATAGTAGTGTAATCGACGTAAATGCCCATGCTTTATTAATCGAAATATATATATATATATATATCATAACTTGGGATAGAGGGTGCAATAGGAAATTCATGCCGATGATATTTGTTTTATAGCATTTTTGGTTGCTAGAGCCATTGTTTACACTGGGGAATGGCAGAGAATATATATTATGGCAATGATGATGCAATAATCATGAATATCATGATTTGGGGTTCTCTGAAATTATTTTTCGTATAATTGTTGGCTTGCACCAACTCAATCATGCTTTTCGCAGTGAAGCTTTTCTGTATAATTATACCAAAAGACAGATCTTTGTTTTTTTTTTGTTAGCATAATTCGGTCTCTATGTATGAATTGATTAATTTTTTATACAAATCATATTAATTATATTTTGTTAAAAAAATATTAAAATGTTCATTAATTATCAAATTACAAAAAAAAAAGAATAATTTGAATTCACTCATAAAAAAATTTGATCCGTGTTCGAGTTAAATAAATTTAAACTTAAATAAATCGAGTTTACATAATTAATAAGTCAAACTTGAACACCAAATTATAAAATTTGGAATGCTCGCAAGCCTAAACAAGTTATATCTCGTTATTCAACTTTAAAAAGAAAAAGTTAGTTTTTCTTTTCTTATTATTTTTACATATGAAGTTATCAATTAGCCCTCCTTGGTATTTGTTTGAAATTTAGATTTTGAATAAACCATCTTATTACCTTTTGAATTATTATCTATAATTATATAATGAATTAAAGTATTTCATATATCATGTTCCACTATTTTCTATTGATATTTATTATACTTGGATAAATATTTATATATGCAGTACCATTTATTTGTATTAAAAAAATTCCTATCATATTTTTTATTTTATTTATTAAAAATAATTATGAAATATATCAGAGTTTATTTAAACTTGTTTATGATTGATTAGGCTTGTTTAGTAGTCCAGTTTGAGCTTCAATTTTGCAAGTTTGATGAACTTGAGCTTGTTTGCTATTGCTGAGTTCACTCAAGTTCAAGCTCAAATAAGTAATTGTTTAATTTGATTTTACTAATTTACAACCCTAATTTTTCATAAAGTATAAAAAGTTGTTTATTCAACCTCTTATGTAAACTTTATTTCTTTAGTATCAATCAAACCATTTTAATCACAACTTAAAAAGTTCACATAAAAATTTATTTTTTAAAAAATTTAATTTTTTTACAGAAATTTATTTCTATGTGAATCAAATTATTTTGAAATTTAAAATTAGAAAATGATTAATTGGGCAACAAAGATAATTGGTTGGTTGTGAGCATGAGAGGCTCATGAAGGAATAAAGAAAGAATAATGTGGTAAGCGCCTTTGCAGGTGTGTGCCCTGCTGTCCAGGTTTAGTGCACTACAAGAAAAATGCAATATTCCAACGGAATATTCCAACGAACTAAATCCGTTGGAATATTCCAACGGATTTTCCAACGGAAAATTATCCGTAGGAATAATGCAACGGATTTTACAACGGAATAAA
>JANHAO010029351.1:0-10395 GCA_026873985.1 Saraca asoca
TTACATCTGTCTAGAAGCATGTCATGTTACCGTTATGTCATGTTAAGAGTGTTAGCCTTGCTAGCATATTTTCTTCAATTTTGATATTGAAAAATAATTTTATTTGATGCAATGATCTAACTATGTGCTTTGAGTATTTGTTTATTTTGCAGACTTAAAATTGATCAAGTGACATTGAACATATCAAAAGATCCAACCTAGTCTTCGGGTTTATTAATTTTTATAGGATCTTTTGTAAGTTTATTCTAATTAGTTTTTTTATCTAAGTAATTTTCTAAAATAGCTAATCTAAGGTAGAAATAAATCAAATGACATGGGTTTAAAACAAATGTTTTCTAATATATTTTCAATGCATTCTCACAAATTAAATTTTTGTAAAAAAAATTATTTTTCACTTTGTGAATCGATTCATAAATCAATTTATAGAAGGAATCTTGTGGAATGTACTCGAATCGATTCATGAAGAAAAGTTTTTGAAAATGTTCTTATTGAAACATTTGAAAACATTTTGAATCTATTAAGCAATTCATAATCATTTTATACTAGAGGGTTAATCGATTCATGCATCGATTCAGTCATGAATTTCTTCATGATCTTCAAAAGCTAAATCGATTCACAAATTGATTAGTTAGTTATAACCGCACAAATCAATTTAAGGAGTAAACATTAGTTATTTATCAAATGTCAGTTAAAGCAACTATAAATACCCTTTCACTCTCATTTCAACATAGAATTTCATATAAGTTTTCTATCACTTTAAGAGTGAAAAATAGAGTATCTAATCTCACTCAACCTCTTAAAATCACATTTAATTAAAAGCTTGGATCAAATTTTGTGAAGATTACACAATTGATTAATTGAGATTTTCATCTTAATTGTGGTATTGTTTTCTTTTACCCAATTCCTTATTATTTTTTAGGTTTCTGAGATTAATCAGGAATTAGAGATACAAGGAAGGGGCTAATCTTCTCTTGCATTTTCTATTAGTTGTAAGGTTGATTACAATTAAGCTGAAGGTGTAGTGTTAGTTCATCTATAGGTTTTATAAGAGCCCAATGTAAATCTTGTTGTAAACTAGCTATTCAAAAGCCCGGTTAAAATCCTATTGTAGTAATAAAAGAAATCATCTAGTTGAAGATTGATTTAGTGGATGTAGACTTCATTTGCAGTTTTAGTTGAAGTTGAACCATTTTAAAATCCTGGTGTTCTTGATTAATTTTTCTGCACCTTTCATCACTACATTTTGTTACTCTAATATTCTGCTACATTGCTGATATAATCCTGATCTAAGTTCATTTATGCAATTTTGATATATTTTTTATATTTTGCTATTATGTTGCTGATCAATTTGAATGATTGGAAATTGAATTCCTAATTCTATTAATAACTTCAATATATTCTTTATCTTCAAATAGAAACATTATTAAAAAACTTGTGCAATACGAATCCAATCTTCAAATCAAAAGAGTATTTTTACACATGTAAATAGGGTAAGATCTATAATTTTGGGACCTTCAGTTGGTATCAGAGCTTTGTCTCTTGATACTCTATTTTTTAATTAAAAGATGTTGATAGAGGATTTTGGTTCTACAAAATCTAGCCAACCTGAAGGGGTTGTTTCAAGACCCAAACTGTTATCTAGTTATTAAGACAGTAAGAAGGTGTAGAATGACTAGAGGAAAGGAGGAAAAAAGCAAAGAATACTTAGATTTAACATGGTTCGGCCAAAATCGGGTAACACCAGTCTCTACGTCCATGGAATTATTTTATTACTTCTAGTCAAATTTCTACAGAGTATCGATACAGTATTTGTGCTTCTTCCTCCTTTTTTATAGGGATCTCCTTCCTCTTATTTATAAAGGGGAGAAGGTTACAAGTGTAATTTTACATGTTGTATATTTGTTACATCAAATATAAATGTATAAGATAGTTTAGACTGCTGTAAAATGGCTTCTACTGACTGGTTTCTATGAGTGGGGCCCTGCAGTTGTATTTTGCAGAATGATGGTGCAAGTTGTCTAAGTGGATGCCAACTTTGCACTCAGCCTTTGTGAGCTTCTTGTGGAGTGAGGTGTCTCACCTTGCTAATCGAGGTCCTAACTTGGGGATATGTGGAAATGCCTAGCTCACAGTTTATGTGGGATAAGTTGCTAAGTTGTACAAGCTAGGGGTTTATTGTTGGCGAGTTAAGGGTTGCTTCACAGTGAGTTAGTCCTTTTACTTAGTGACCTTTCAGCTTAGCAAGCTAAGTTTCCATGTAGCTCCCATTGGGCCTTTGCCAGCCCATTTCGTAATACTAGAAAATGCCTACAACATCAGCCCCCCAACTCTCAGCTTGCCTCGCAGACTAGAAGTTGAATAATCTTGCTGCTCCTTCACATATTATTGTGCAGTCAAAGTCTCTGGTCAACTTGTCATTTCATCTGATCTAGGCCATACCTCACCCGGTACGTGTCTCACTATTACAAATAAGTTTGCCTCATTTTTTTCTAGGGCAATTAATGAGAGTGGTTGGGAGTTCATCTAGACTCTTTGGTGAGATTGATCATATTAACGGTGAAATCTGGTACGCATGGAGAACCTGAATTTCAGCCAATGGAGATGAGTTCAGGGAACCAATACTACCTCTGGAGTGTGGAGAAAGTTGGACCGAGAGGAAGAAGGGATGAGAAGGCAGCAAGTTTAATGTGGTTGGCTAAATCCGGGCAGCACCGTACCCTACATTCACCACAGAGATTTTATTAAGAAATAGCTTTGGCAGAGTTTCTTCTTACAAGTTGTTGGCCTCTCTTTCTCTTCTAACAAGACAATCCTATTTATAGAGGAAGGAGGAGTTGCATGCATTAATTACAAACTATAGTTAAGTTACATCAAAATATTAATGAGAAAAGACAGAAAAAGTCAACAAACTCTTCGTTGCATAATGTAGGCTGTAGAGTGGGCCCCTTAGACTGGTGGTAGGCCTAAACCTATTGGTGTGTACCGATTGGTGTTGTTGTGCTAAGCAAGATGCTGGGCATCTCGAGCGGGAACTCTTGACCCAAGGGTACCATAGGATCCATGGTAGTGAAGCTGACATTGTTGTAAAGAGCACGAACAGGGTAGATTGCTACTTGTCGAATTGCTCTTGTGACCTTCTTGTTGAGCCGCTGCCTCGTGATGAACGAGGTAAGGCCAGCTTCACGGGAAGAAGCTGGGACCACTTCACTGTGCTACTTTCTAATGGGCAAAGCAAAGTTCACTGAGTGCCTCTAGTGCGCTTAGGGCCACGAGTCTTCAAGGTCATTTTTGCATATAACATAAGCCCCCCAACTCTCAGTTTGCTTTGCAGACTGAGAGTTGTAAGTTCCTGAGGCTGGATTCGTATCTTCAGTCAGTGTCCTTCTCTGACCAAGACGTTATGTCAGATGTCTTTCCATTATACTTTAGGCCATGCTTTCTTTTGTTTACCATTTTTGGTTGTTAGCGTGACATTACTGCTCGTTTTGGGCCATTAGATGAAGATTAGGTTAAATACCTTCTGGATTCTTCAAAAGGACGAGCGGGTCTTTTTATAGCCTAGGGGCATTCTTTCTTTCATCCCAAAGAAACCCAATGAAAGAGACTAAAGAACCCCCTACGTTTTGGTGTCTTGGCTTCCGGCGAAGCTTGCTGAGACATGGATGGCTTGTTGCAGAGTGCTGGGAGACATGGATAGCCAGTTGCATGTGGTTTCATCGCAGGATCTACTGGCAGGCTCCTGGGGGATCTTGTGCTGACTTCGGGCCACCTCCTCTGACCATTGCTTGTGGTGCTACTACTCGACCAGCTGGCTTTTACAACTTTGATTTGCTCTGGTCTGGGTCAGGAGAAAGCACCAGAGGAAATAAGTAGAAGGAACTGGGAGTTCATATCCTTCCTGCAGGTGTGAGCTCGGTGACTGGTAACTGGCCTTTTTGGCTACTTTTTACAAGAATCGCTATGCCAGGTCGTCAAGCATCTTGCCTTTATTTCTTCACTTCTTCTTTTTGGTGTAATTTTTCCTCGCTGGTTGAGGTCTTTTTACTGTATGAGCTTTTCTTCTTTCAAATGTTGTAATGGGATGCTTCGCGCATTGCTGTATGTAAATTTCTAGTGATCAATGAAATTTCTCTTTGCCAATCAGCTATGCTTTGTTTTTCTGATTGCTCGACTCATTGTGAGTGAGAGAGAGGAGTCGCAGGTAAGCTGCACCTGAGAGATCTTGTTTGAGATATGAGAAATACATCCACATGGGAGCTGTTGGAGATTCATTCACATAAGAGCTGTGGGAAATTATGTAAAAGTTATAACAACTTTCTTTTATTTAAATTTTTGAAGCCACAAGGTAGGCTCAAGGGCCGTCTCACCCTCGATTTTGTTTTTAGTTATGCCAAAGCGAGGTGAAAATCATTTGTTGTAGTGAAATTGCAAGGTAATGCTGTAGCAAGGTGAGAACCATTCACTGTAGCAAAATTGCAAGGTAATGCTGTAGCGAGGTGAGAACCATTTGTTGTAGCAAAATTGCAAGGTAATACTGTAATGAGGTGAGAATCGTTCGTTGTAGCAAAATTGCAATGTAACGTTGTAGAGAGGTGAGAACTATTTGCTATAGTGAAATTGCAAGGTAACGTTATAGCAAGGTAGCATTATAGCAAGGTGAGAACTGTTCGTTGTAGCGAAATTGCAAGGTAATGCTATAGTGAGGTGAGAACCATTCGCTGTAGCAAAATTACAAGGTAATGTTGTAGTGAGGTAAGAACCGTTCGCTGTAGCGGAATTGCAAGGTAATGCTGTAGCGAGGTGAGAACCGTTTGCTGTAGCGAAATTGCAAGGTAATGCTGTAGCGAGGTAAGAACCATTTACTGTAGCAAAATTGCAAGGTAATTCTGTAGCGAGGTGAGAACATTTCACTATAGCAAAATTGCAAGGTAATGCTATAGCAAGGTGAGAACCGTTCGCTGTAGCAAAATTGTAAGGTAATGCTGTAGCGAGGTGAGAACCATTTGCTGTAGCGAAATTACAAGGTAATGCTACAGCGAGGTGAGAACTGTTCATTGTAGCAAAATTTCAAGGTAATGCTGTAGGGAAGTGAGAACCATTCGCTGTAGCGAAATTGCTAGGATGGTGTGAAAACTCCTTGTCTAGATAATGCTTGGCCAATCGATGATTTACATTGCTTCAGCATGACATAATTGGTACAATCGATCATTATTGATAAAAAAACAACTGCTACAGGATCAAAATATGGTTTAATGAAGGGCTCAGGCTCTTGGATGATGACTCGCTGAGCTTATTGAGCACGCTGCCTGGGCGGTCTTGCCATGTAATCCTATAGTCGGCTCCTTCTGATGAGGCCTTCGATGGCGTCTTTCAGTGCATGGCATTCTAAGGTAGTATGCCCAACCTCATTATGATAAGCACAAAATCTGCTCTAATCTCTGGACTTGGTGGGTACCCTCATAGGTCTAGGCTTTCTAAAGTCCTCGTTATGCCTTTCTACGGCAAAGATCCTGTCCTACGTATCTGACAAGATGTTGTAGCTTTTGAAGCGGCCTTCGTATCGCTAAGGTTTTGCCTTCTTTGCGAGATGAGGAGTGGGGTTGTTGTGACTCTCGCTTCCCCTCTTTTTGCTCGCGGTGGGACCACTATGGCCCACTTTATGCTTAGGTTCCTCTGCTCTAAAGGTTTCTTCCCATCTTATATGTTTGGTCCTGATCATAGAATTCGGTGAGGTTTTGAGCAGGGGACTTGTAGAGGCTCTTGTACAATTTTTCATCTTTGCGAAGTCTTGCTGAGATTGCCATTAGAATGCTTTCCTCCAAGGGCTTCTCCACGGAGTTGGCCTCATGCTTGAATCGGGCTATGTAGTCTTTGAGCGGCTTGTCCTTGCACTGGAAAATCATTGCAAGATGGCAAAGAGGCGCAAGTTACTTCTTTAATGCTCGGTATTGGTCAACGAATTTCCTTTGGCATTCTTCCCAACTGCAGATGCTATGAGCCAGGAGGCACCTAAACCATGCCCAAGGCATTGCCCCTAATGTGGCGGGAAAGACGCGGCACTTCACCAAGGGTTCAATTGTCTAGAAGTCCATTTGAGTGTCAAACGCATCCAGGTGATTGCTTGGGTCACCGCTCCTGTCATATAGCAGGATAGCGGGCACTTGGAGTTTCTATGGGAGAGGTTGTTTCTCGATTTTCATAGAAAATGGCGAGGTCTCCTCATTGTAAGGCTGATGGCTCTAAGGATGCGGATGCTCTTCTAACTATTTCAGACTTTGGAGAACCTCTTCCATTGTTGGACATTGCCCTTCGTGCTAAGAGGCAGAGCTTTCTACTAGTCACGAGCCCCCCAGTCACTGACTGTCACGATCGTCACAACTTCTCTCTGAGCTCCCTCATGAAGCTGTTAGAGTTATGCCATGACTTCTTCTTGTCTTTGAGCATTTTGTGCTTGTGCTTGGGCAAGCACCTTGACAGTTTCAGCCAATTCTCTGATTATGTTGGGCGTCTATGCCTCTTGAGTTTTGGGTGCAGTAGTTTGCTGTTGGGAAACTGGAATGGTAGAACTTCGAGTTAGTCTTCCTCTGACCATTGTTGGGCCTCAATAGAGATTTCAGAGAGTTGATGGTCCCCATAGACAGCGCCAAAATGTTGACGGTGAAATCTGGTTCGTATGGAGAACCTGAATTTTAGCCAACGAAGATGAGTTCAGGGAACCAATATTGCCTCTGAGTGTGGAGGAAGTTGGACCGAGAGGAAGAAAGGATAAGAAGGTGGCGAGTTTAATGTGGTTCGGCTAAATCCAGGTTGCATCGAACCCTACGTCCACAATGAAGATTTTATTAAGAAATAGCTTTGGCAGAGTTTCTACTTACAAGTTGTTGGCCTCTATTTCTCTTCTAACAAGGCAATCCTATTTATAGAGGAAGGAGGAGTTGCATGCATTAATTACAAACTACAATTGAGTTACATCAAGATATTAATGAGAAAAGATAGAAAAAGACTACAAACTAGCCATTACAGAATGTAGGCTGCAGAGTGGGCCCCTTAGGCTGGCGGTAGGCTTGAACCTATTGGTGTCTGCCGCTTGGTGTTATTGTGCCAAGCGAGATGCTAGGCATCCTAAGTGGGAACTCTTGACCCAGGAGTACCATGGGATCCACAGTAACGAGGCTGACATTGTTGTAGCGAGCACGAGTAGGGTAGATGGCTACTTGTCGAATTGCTCTTGTGACCTTCTCACTGGGTCGCTGCCTTATGATGAATGAGGTGAGGCCGACTTCACGAGAAGGAGTCGAGACCACTTCACTGTGGCACTTTCTGATGGGCGAAGTGAAGTTCATTGAGTGCCTTTGGTGCGCTTGGGGCCGTAAGTCTTCGAGGTCATTTTTGCATATAACATATCCGTTCTTATTTAAGACGTAGGAAACCTTCCTTTCATTTTCATTAAGATCCAATGGGAACTTCAGACAAGCCCCCCATACCTTTGGTACTTTGTCTTTTTGGTGAAGTGTGCATGGTTTGCTGCATAAGAAGCCTTTTTGGGCAATTTTGCTCCTTCAAGAATGAGGGAAGATCTCATGTAGATCTTGGATTATTTCCCAATGGTGATGTCACGGGGTCCTTCTCTCCTAACCACTCTGGTGCAGTTCTTCAGACTCTTCAATGTTTGGAGTGAGGCTAAGGAGGAGCTTGCTACTGAGGAGGATGGATAGAAGAAGAAAATTAGGGATCCGATGTGCTCCTTCGTTCCCCAAGAATAAATCTCCCAATAGCCAGCTTTCTTTTTATTCTTTTCAGCCTTCATCTTGTTCTATTTTGTACCTCAAATCTTATCTTTCTGATGTAATTTTACCTTATTGAGGCTCTTTAATGAAAGAACTGTTCTTTATGATTCTCACATATTGTGCTGAGTTTTCTGCATATCATTGATGAAAGCATAAATTCCTGTAAATCACAGTAAAACAAAATTTTTAGATAACCAATCGGTTGCATTTATTAACAAGTCTAAAAACCAGAATGCTTTAGTGATAAGAAATGTAAAAATAGATCGTATGATAGCTGTGAGCATTAGGTCGCATGAGAGCTATGAACATTAAGTCACAAGAAAGCTACAAATATTGGATCACATGAGAGCAGTGAACATTGGATTGCATGAGAGCTGTGAACATTAGATTGCATGAAAGCTATAAACATTAGATTGCATGAGAGTCGTGAACATTAGGTCATAATTATACTGGACTAAGCTCCAATAACCTCAGCTCAAAAGTTGGCAATAGAATTGGAATGAGCTCCATTGGCCTTAGCTTGAAAGCTGGCAATTGTACTAGAATGAGCTCCAATAACCTCAACTCAAAGCTGACAATTGTCCTGGAATGAGCTCTAGCGGCCTCAACTCAAAAAGTGGCAATTGTACTAAAATAAGCTCCAGCAACCTTAGCTTAGAAGCTAGCAGTTGTATTAGAATAAGCACCAGTGACCTCAGCTCAAAAGCTAGCAATAGTATTGGAATAAGCTCTAGTGGCCTCATCTTGCATGCTGGCAATTGTACTAGAATGAGCTCCAATAACCTTAGCTCAAAAGCTAGCAATTGTATTGGAATGAGCTCTAACAGCCTTAGCTTGAAAGCTAACAATTATATTGGAATGAGCTCCAGCGGCCTCAACTCAAAAGCTGGCAATTATACTGGAATGAGCTCCAGCAGCCTCAACTCAAAAGCTAGAAATTGTACTGGAATGAGCTCCAGTGGCCTTAGCTTGAAAGCTTTCAATTGTCTGAGGTCACGTGAAAGTCATGCCCATGCAATATGTAAGTGTCGTAGGTCACATGAAAGTTACACCTTGGCAAAGCATGAGCCCAGGTCGCATGAAAGTTGCACCCTAAGAAACCTCACTGTATGATAAGTGACTGATCTTACTAGATTTGGGGATAACTTTCTTTTTGCCATAATACTTTTCGAAGAGTTCATTCAAAAACTGACAAAGGAATTCAAAATGCATTCATTATCTCTTGAAATCTATTACAACATCAATAAATGATTCTTACTATAGCAGCCTCTTCTCACCGAGGGTTTGGCTAGGAAGGCTCAGGTTGTTACCTTGGAGGCTGCACTATGTAACTACACAAGCGACCCCTCTTGATAAGGTCCTCGATAGCATCCCTGAGTTTTCGACAATTTGAAGTGTCATGCCCGACTTTATCGTGGTAGGAGTAAAACTCCTACTTATTTTTTTGTCTGTAAGGAATCTTTATAGGGCTAGGCTTTCTGAAGTCTTCTCTTTCCCTTTTTTTTATGAATATCCTATCTTGGGTGTCTGATAGGATGCGGTAATGCTTATGGCAAGCTGGGCTGAGATTGCTCACCCTTGGTTTTGCTAAACTTCTTCGCAGCACACTCGTCAAAGTGGTCACCTTGATTCACATTGCCCCTTTCCTTATTACAAGCAGAGCCATCTTTCTTATCCTTTTGATTAGGCTTTCTCGAACCAAAAGTTTTTTTAGATTTGATCTACTTTACAGCTCATTCATAAAACTTGGTTAAGTCTTTTACCAGGGACTTATATAGACTTTTATAAAGCTTTTCATCTTTGTGGAGTCCCACAGAGATTATTGCCAGAATAGTTTCTTTAGATGGATTCTCTATCGAGTTGGCTTCAAGTCTAAACTTGGCAATGTAATCCTTTAGTGACTTATGCTTACACTGGAAGAACATTTCAAGGTGACAAGGAGCATGAGTTACTTCTTCAATGCTTGGTACTAGCTAATGAACTTCTGTTGGCACTCTTCTTAGTTGCATATCGAGTGAGCAAGAAGACTTCTGAGCTAGGTCCAAGGTGCACTTCCTAGTGTAGTTGGAAAAACTCAGCATTTGACCAGAGGATCAACTGTTTGCAAATCCATCTAAACATTGAACACATGCAGATGGTCATAAGGATCGGTATCTCTATTATAAAGAGGAATTGCAGGGACTCTAAGCTTCAAAGGAAGGAGCTAAGCCTCGATCTCTTTGGAGAATGGCGACTTGTCCTTATAGTGAGCACGATCATTTAGAGCTTGATCATTCGGAGCTGACAAACGTTCCTCCAACTAGTGAACTTGATCTCTTTGGGTCCTATGCCTCAGATCACTGGCTAGAAGATTATTGATCCTTTTGACTCTCCTGGTCATGAAAGTGGTGACCCAGAGTCTACTGTTGCAAGTAGCGACATCAAGACTGATTGGCTCTACTTGAACATCCAGCTCGCTATCGTTGAGGAAAACTCCCAAGTATAGTAGCTTGGTCTTACCTCTACAAACCCTAAGCTTGTGCTAGTTGATAAGTAGAAAATGTACCTGTAAAAATAATGACTTTCACCTCTTAAATAGTTACTAATTTGTAGTTTTTGTTTAACTTTT
>JANHAO010029352.1:0-10392 GCA_026873985.1 Saraca asoca
AGTTTTGCTGAAGAGTTCAGCTGAAATGGAGAAGTGTTCTCCATGGGTGGTTCGGCCATGGCTGAGCCGGCGAGGGAGGAAGAAAGGCCGGCGGTGTTCCAACGACGTTTCAACTTCCAATCGGTCCTTTCAACTTTCAGAGTCTTTCTAGCACAAGAAGAGAAGTTGAAGAGGTCATTTGAGGTCTTCTCCGGTGTGGATACCGATGGAGGGAGGACGTTTGGACTCCTAAGGTAACCGGAGAAATCAGATGTTTTCGCTGCAAAAGGAGCTGGATTAAAAGTTAGTCTTGCTTCCTCTTATTTTGTATTTGATGTATGTGATACATAGAAACCTCAACCTAATAGATCTGGGAGATGAGTTTCGGCCAAGAGCTTCTTCTTCACTGAGAAAATTTTTGAAATTTTTCCCTCTTGGCTGAAGCAAATCTAACACTTTTTGTACTCTGTTTCATAAACAAACTAATTGTTCATGTAATAAAATTTGCATTGGATATTTTTATTTTGGATATTCTATAACCTTTAACTTTTGTAAGAAGCGAATCATCCATAACAAATTGGCCATTTTTTCTCTCTTCATTAATATTTTTTTGTTCGTTTTGCATTATTTTGTCTAGCAGCACACCCTTTTTTTTTTATTCATAAGTCTCTTATAGTGATCATTCATGTAATGAAGCCTTTTAATGATGTTTCCACTAGTTTTGTCCATTCATTGGTATGTTTTAGTTGATTGGCCTCTTGTGTTAATCTTTGTGATCTTTTCACAAAAAGTTTTAATCAATTTTGTTTGTTCATTGGTATGTTTATGTTTAAGACCAATGATGTTTTTGAGCTCCTAACTATTTTCTTCAAATGTCTTGGGCGGCTTGTGTTTGGTTGTACTTTATTCTGAGGATTGAAGCTTATGTATATTGATATTGTACCAATCATTTGAGAAACTTATGCTAATCGGTATATTGTACCAAGTATTTGAGCAGCATGTGCTTGTGGCAACTTGTGCCAAAGGTTGAACAACTTGCACCAAAGGTTGTGAACAAATCATGCCCATCCATATTTTTTATTCATAGGTCGACTTGAGCTTCTTTGTCTAATTGCAACTTTGGATTACGCATGCTTAAAAGCAAATAACACATTTTTGTTGACAAAGCTCTAAGTCTGGGATATGAAAATTCATGAAAACAATAAGTCATAGTACAAATTTCCTAACAAATATGGAGTATACAATCATTTTACTTTTCTATCTCCTCCTTTTTTGATACAATGATTAGTGCTTTGCATTTACCTATCGTGTCTCTAGTTGTAATTGTTCTTCATTCTTGTATGTTTGCCCCCTTTCAAACTATTCATTAACATCTCTATGTAGTATCCTGGTCAGCTTTGACTTGGCCAACATTTTTGATAGTAGAGAATTTCTTTAATAAGTGAGGAGTCAACACAATGGCTCAAGCTTGATTCAACATATCCAACCAGGAATTGTGTTGTAAGTCATAATTTGTGTGTCTACTACCAAAATTTGATATCTAAGTATTTCACATGGAGCCATGTTCCCAAAGACACCCTTAGCTTGACAAATCCTAAAACAACCACCTATTTTCTAAAAAAAAATGATTAGAATTCCTTAATATAGGGTCAAGTTTCCCATTAAGATATGTATTGGTCTTACAGTAATTTCACAAGATGATCTTGTGAACCAATTAGACAAACAAACATGCTCAATTTAGGATAAAACTTGGCATAAAAATTAAGCATGAAGAGAAGGTTCTATGGTGTGAATATAGGAGCAAATGCATTTGTGTATTAGTTTTCTTGTTTCGAGGGCATTTATATCTTTTTAAGATAGGTTATGTGTCTAATGCAAGTAAAAAAGCACATGGTTGTAATCTTTGCATATTTATCTTTACATTGATGTATTATGGCGCATAAATTCCTTTTTAAGCTATAGGAAAAACCCTTATATCAGCTTAAAAAAATTATGTTTACTACTGCCAAAAGGGCTTTAGCTTAGAATGCTTTTTAAGTCATGTCTGGTGACTAGGGTGAGTACTTGGCAATGGGTTAAGAATCAGAGTGTGGTGGCTTAAAGACTCCCCCTATACACTTAACTATGTAAGGAGGCATATATTAATAAAATGAAGTTATCTCTCTTCCTATTCAAAAAGTCCCTTCTTGATGTACACTAGAAGCTACTTATATGGGGTATTCTTTGAGGCTTTATATGTGTAGATACTTCGACTATATCCTTATATTTGCCTACAGACATGTTACATATAGGATTTCATTGTATGGGTAATCAAAATCTATTTTGTTCCATTATCTATTTAAATATTGCTTAAGTTTATTAGAAAGTTAGCATATTGCTAAGAGTTAGCATAGTGAGCCGCATGGGACAGCTAGAAGAGTTACTAGCATATGACAAATTGGTATCAAAGCTCAATTGTGCTAGAGAGAATAGATTAGGCTACTATAATTGGTGTAGATTCTGCTTGTTGAAAGCATATAAGGATGGTAAATGGAGTGAACATTCATCAAAATATCAAAGAGATGCTACTAAGGACTTGATCATAAGGATAGCAAGAGGTTGGAGTGACTTAAGGGCTAGTGTCCAAGATATTATATTCAAGGGAACATAAATGGTGTATTGGATGTAAGCATATGCAAAAGTTGATGAGTTTGTTGTATAGCATGGGACATTGGTTATGTGCTCATTCATAGTAACATTTAAAGGAATGCAAAACCATTCAAAAGAGTGAGTGAATTGATAGCCTATCTAGTAAAAGAAAGCCCTAGTCTTACTGAGAGAGCTTGACTACATTCATAAAGGACATATTAATTACCAATGAAGCTTAGAGGGTAAAGGCATAGTCATGCTAAAAGTGTGGCCATAACAGACAGTTAACACATCCTATAAGATGACACAAATGAAAAGATGTGTTGTGTAGGTAAATCTTGTTAGAGAAGTCTAAAATCATGTTAAAGGGCATAAATCATACTCAAAGAAGTTAATATGTAGGGAAAATATGGTCTAGAAGGGACCGATTGTACATAACAAATTGCATAGGTGTAATGAGCGAGCTACAATGCTCATTCACATTATAGTCTCATGACAAGCTACCCAATATAATAACCTAGAGCTATATAGTCACATGGTGAAGTAGTGACGACAATGACTTAAGAGGTGTAGCAAGCTAGCACTACATAGTCTTAATACAAACTTTATGGCAATGACCATAGGATTCACAATAGCTCATGCAAAAGCAAAGTGAAGCTCGAGCTAGAATAGTGGAATACTCTATGGTTAACCCCCATCAAGCATTGATTTAGTAAAGCCATCAAAAGGATGCATTTGAAAAAGGAGTCATCATGAAGATGCACTAAAACTAGACTACAAGAGCCTAAACATCAAAGGATGTCACTTAAAAAGTACCAAAACAGAGCACTGATTATTAAAAAAGTTGTTAGAAGGGCTAAGATACTAGCGATTGGTTATGAGAGTTATAGGAGGCAAGCCAATATTAACTTCAAAAAGATAGCATTAAAAAGTACAAATCTAGGAGGAGTTATAAGGCTACGATGCTAGATAACATGAAATCTCACAAAGGCTATAATGGTTGAAATACTAAAAGGGTGTTAATTCATAAAGGGTCTTAAGAATTTAGTCAAGTTCGGAAATGGCATAGAAAAGTGTAATGGATTGATTAAACCCAACGTGAGCACACATGTATGCAAGAAATAGGACTTTCAAGCAAACCATGTTTTATCAACAAGAAATAGGACTTGCACGAAAGTAAGACATGAGAGAAAGTAAGACATGAGTTTTACATCTATCACATTAGTGGCATGGGACATTAGATGTAGGGTATACTTGGCAGTAAGTGATCCAAAATGCCAAGCAAGGGCACAAGCTATAGAGATAGGACACATTTATACTACAAAGTTAGTGCTTCAAGAGTTATAAGGGTAGTATGCCTACAAGCTGTAAAGGTAGCAAGGCAAGCACAAGTTGCAAAGGTAATACACTAAGTATTATAGAGGCAATAAGGCAATAAGTTGTAGTGGCAACAAACCATATAGCTGTGGAGATAGTGGCACATGAGTAAAAGTTGAGACAACAAAGTAGAGTCTACAGAAGTAGATCACAAAGTTTATAGAGGCAGCATTGCCTAAGACATAAAGTTACAAAGGCAACTACACGAGAAGAAGTCAATAAAAGAGCTAAGGAGTAATAGACTGTTGACTATCCTAAAAGTTATGTCTAATTGAGGTTATCATTCATCAAAGCCTCTCAAATGATGTAACTTAAAGAGACAAGCTTGGAGTATTCAAAGGAGAAGCTTGAGTAAAGCAAGATGAAAAGCCACATGAAGATTCAAGAAGTCGGCCTCAATAGATGAAAGCCTTCATGGAAGCTATGTCAAATTGAGGCATTAATGAGGGCATTGACGCTTGAAATAGAGAAAATATCACAAGTTAACCCTATGAACCAATTCAGTAGGCAAACATGCTCTATTTTGAATAAAACTTGGCATAATAATCAAGCATTAAGAGGAGGTCATGTGCTGCAAATATGGGAGCAAATGCACTTGTGTGTTATTGTTTCTATTTGGGGAGCGTGTGTATCTTTTTAGCATAGATCGTTTGTCTAGTACGAATAGAATTGCACATGGCTATAATCCTTTCTTTTTTTTTTCTTCATGTTGATATATTATCACACATTGATTCCCTTTTAAGCTATAAAAGAAGCTCTTATCTCAACTTGAAAAAAGTAAACCTACTTTTGCTAAAAAGGCTTTAACTTAGAATACTCTTTAAGAGGCATGTTTGGCGATCTTGGGGGGAACTATGGCATGAACTAGCAATCAAAGTATGGTGGCCTAGAGACAATCTCCCTACACATTTAAAACTATGAAATGAGGTATATATTAATAACATGGAGTTATCCCCTCCCTATTCAAAAAGCCCCTTCTCGATATACACTAGAGGCTAATTATATAGAGCATTCCTTGAGCCTCGATATGCATGGATGCTTTAAATACCCATTCATGTTAGCCTATAAACATGTTACATATATGATTTCATTGTATGAGTGATTGAAATCTATTTTGTTCCATTATTTATCCAAGTATAGTTTGAGCTTATTGGAAGGCTGGCATGTTAGCCAAGAGTTGGCATTATGCATTACATGGTACTACTAGAAGAACTACTCTCCTATGACACATATAAGTGTACAAGATGTTAGCCAAACTTCCCTAATCGATCATGATTCTTTTTACTGCATAATTGTGAATGGTCCTTATGATCACCATAAGATCATCATTCTCTTGATCGAAACTTGGAAGGTAGTTTTCCTTAGAGAAAGATATTGTTGAGTCCTACTACTGCTTTAGCCTTTTTCCATTAATGGTCATTAGCATTCATAAATGTCTCTTAGAACTCCTCCTCCTATAATAGTCTCTACAACCTCTATCTACTTTCCTTTAGGCTCCTTACTTTGTTCTTTGCCCTTACATCTAAAGAATGCAACCAAGATCATTCTCGCTCTTTTCAATCATTCCATGGTGTAATTTATACACTCGTCCGTATTATGAGTCCAATACCTATGAAACTTACAATACTTGTTTATTCCTGGGGGTGGTGGTTTTTGACACTTTTGAGGTAACAACTTCATTAAGTTAACTACTTTAACATCATCCATAATCATCTTCAACAAAACATTCAGTGATGTATAGTTATTATATCATTTTTTTTAGAAGAATCAATCTTCTTGATCAACTCTATTGTTATAATGCTGGACCTTTCCTACTTACTCAACTTGCCTTTTTGCATCCTTTATTTGTTCAACATTTATAAATTTGGTTGATCTTGCCAGAAGGATGGCTAAATTGTACACTAGGTTTTTTCTTCCTAGAAGTCCCTGATCATAATCCTATCAAAAATTAAAGTACATCCACTACCTCTTGAAGATCTTTAATCTCCAAAGCTATTTAGTTGAATTGGCTAATATACTCTTTCAATGATTCATTTTTCCCTTGCCTTATTATCATGAGTGATGCAATAGTCTTTTTGTAGGCTCAAGAAGTCACAAAGTGAGCAAGGAATTGATTGGCCAAATCTTGAAATCATCCAACCGAGTTGGGCTTTAGGCTCATGAACCAGTGGAAACCTACTTTCTTTAGTGTGATGGAGAATGCTTAGCACATAATTGCATCTAGTGCACTAGAAAGCAACATTATTGTGCAAAATGCTTCAATATGCTCATAAGGATTTTTTATTCTGTCATAGACTCCAAATTGGTCAGTATTTTGAAATTATGGCATATTGGTGTTCATATAATATCTTTGGTAAAAGAATGTAAGTTTTCTTTGTTGTCTTATCCATGATAACCATAATCATACTTGTTTTTAGAGTGATTCATCTCTCTACTCCGTTATCCATCAAATCAAGAATTAACTGTGTTTTCTCTTTCAATTTCATCAAAGTAATAATCATGGTGATATTGGTGATGGTCTTGGTCATCATGATGATGGTGATATCATTCCTCATTGTGGTAACAGTCCGTTGTAGTGGCAATTGTCATTTTGCATGCGCGACTCTTCCTACATCCATCTAAGCTTTATGCATAATTGGTGATTCTCACCATATAGAATTTTTACATTATGATCAGGATGACAATGATGTTGGTGCCAAAGTTTACAATACTGATGGAAAATAGAGTGCTAGTCTATGAAAGTTTGACTGTTATCACCAGTTCTTGATCTTTATAGAGAACATTGTTCATTATCTTGTTGCGTTTTGTAGTTTTTTCTCATGAGGAATTAAAGAAATTAAATTAGGACTTTAAGAACATAAGATTCTTGCAATCACAAGAATATCCAAAATAATCAAAATATTATCAATGAATGAACATTATAAATTCAATGGTAAACTTTTTCAATTGAAATTCAAACTAAAAAGATCAAGAATAGTAACAACATGACTATCTCTATGCACTTTATCATTTCCAAAATAAATAGATATTATTGTGAATTCAAAAAGAGGATTATAACAAATAATATTTCATTCAAAGCATTCAATGCACAACAATGCTTTGATGAAAATTCAAATCAATGCAAGGATTATGGTAATCATCATTTAATCAATTTATGCATAAAAATGTTCGAAATGAATAAAATAGCAAGGAAATCAAACAAAATCATGTATTGTCCACATTCAAAACATAGCTAATCAGCTATAACAGAGCAAAATTATATTCACAAAATATTGCCTAATCAAGATACATACATTAATTGTAGTATGAGGGAATTATGCTCAATCAAAAATAATTTGTAATCAAGAGTGAATGATGATGAATAAAAAGTAAGAAACAAAAGCAAAATTCATCAATCGAAAAGCACTATAGATTGAAATGTGAAAAGATTGAAATAGAACTATTAACGTTTAGAAACAAAATGTAAATTTTGCATAGGTAATCAAACCATAGATGGTGTCAATTGATGAATGCTCCAATCTCTAATGGCTGGATCTGATGACCAAAAGTGACTTGCATCAAGGCTTAAGTAGTGGAAACCACTGGAGCCAACTAATGAACACTCAATCTTTGATAGCTAGATTTAGTGGCCATAAGTCACCTACACAAAAGCTTAAGCAATAGAGATCACAAAAGCTTATTTGATGCTAAAGCTAAAGAGAATTCAAATAGGAGATTGAAGTATTTAATAATCATAAATTGAACTCATGCGTTTTCCTTTATAGGTGATCAGAAGGCCAAAAAGGGCTTCTACTCATCTAATGCCCTTAACGAAACTAACCCTTATTTATTCTACCAAGTCATTGGCCTTATATTTGTCACTTTTAGTAATGGCTCTTTTGAAGGAAGTGCCCTTCTTCTTGCTTGCTTGTCTCCTAGCAAGGTGATGCATGCTTGCTATAGCTTCATTTATCAAATGTTGGTCTTGTTCATTAAACTCAAGGCTTGCTTTCTCTTTTACGCTACAAAAGAATGCATGATTTCGACAAAAAAATCCATCATAAATCATGAAAGATTGTTGTTAGTGAAACTATAGTCAAACATTTGTTTTCGAATGGAATTTGAGGCAACTATTTTTTCATATAATTTTTTTTTCTCATTTATCCATCAGTAATCCTTTAGAAAGCCATTGTAAACCAAGTAGTAAATTTATCAAAAATTTCATCAAAAAATTCCAAAAAAATCATTGAAAATCTATTAAAAAACAAATAATGTTTTAAAATTTTATTTGATATAATTTTCTTTTTAATTTTTATTAAAATAATTTTGATTCATATTGAAAAATTAATTTTAATATTTTTTAATTCTAATTTCTAAACATTAATATTTAATTTATAATAAAAAATAAAATACAATGCACATGAATAGGTATAAATATATAAAATTAGTAAAATAATTCATAAATTTATTATTGAAATCAATAATATACAAAACATATTATTCAAATAAAAATATAAAAATATAACTATAACCCAAGATCATCAGAGAAGAACTAATCATCAGTCTCCAGATCCATGATAAAGTCGTATTACTACGACTGTCTAGAACCTCCAGCTAATAGTGCTTGAACCATCGATTGCAGGGGTAGCCGCGGTGGTGGCAGATATATGTAAGGAAAATGTAGCTGGTAACAAGCAGGGGTGGATGGTAGCATAAATGAGGATAAGGTAGAGGAGGAAATGGCAAAGGATGACTCTACTACTACTACTACTAAGTCTTCATGAGCTGCTTCGTCCAAGTAAAAATCACTTGCATATGCTTCTAGATCTCAATCATAGAGCATAGCATGTGACACACTTTCGGTGTGAGATACAGCAATCGATGCAATTGTCCTCACAATGGCCTTGTACCTAACTTATAGATCTATTCCTTCTTAGTCCTATAAACGGTGTCCAGCCACAAATCAATATTAGATGACCCTGCCACATCACCAGCTACGTCCCCAGAGCCCTCAAGACCTCTCTATGCCTAAGCATATGTCAAGTCCTCCTTTCTTTTGTTAAAATTTTCTTACAAATTAAAATAATTAATTATTTGTAATATTTTTACTATCAAAATACAATACATTAATAACAAAAATGCAAGTTAAAAGAAGCTGCTTACATAAGATTCTACAGCTCGAGACGAGACCCACTAGTTATCCTTCTAGGTGTGGGTGCGATGGGACAAGCTATTCACAGGTGGCTCAACCCCGGTCTTATGTATCTACACAACATGAAAATTTTCATAGTAAATATAAATTGTGGTATGAACATAACTAATACAATGTAAATGGCATAAATAATATTAAGTTAAAATAACATTACCATATGTAGCTGATGCTTTGATACAGGGATGGATCCGTTTGTGTGTAAGGGGAACCTGACTTGAACTTGAATTCAGGATCTTCCCAATAATTGAGAAGACCTTCCCACTCCTCATCCCTGATCTAGCGAGGTTGAGTGAGCCTCTTCTTCCACACCTCATCATATCTTTAATTTTGTTGGAACCCTTATGCATGGTTGAAGTTCTTCTACATGTCCTTTTCATAAGAAGGGCTTTACTTCCAAAATTTCTACAATTAAAAAATAAGAAAAGCACCAAATAGTTAGTGAATAGTTAAAAAAAAAAGAAATTTAAATTATAAACAAAGTATTGAAACTTTAACCCAAACTCCACATATAACATCCTGGGGATGGGCTTCAAAATACTCATCCATGTAGACCATATACCTTCATGCTTACTTATGATAATGTGGTGTATGGTGTCAACTGACTTATGGATCAAGAAAATTATGATTAAATAATAAAAATAAACATAGTTAAGAAACTAAAAAATAAATTGAAAATGCCAAAAATAAAGTTCATAATCTACCAATAAAAATAAACATAATTAAGAAATTATAAAAATAGATTGGAAATGTCAAAAATAAAGTTCATAATCAAGAATACATATGCCATCCTATACGGCATAATGGCCTCCCCAAGATCAAGTATGGTTGTTTGGAGGCAGATGTCACTCTTGAAAAGATGGAGGTGCCATCTGTGAAAATGTCCCAGTTATCTCTAGGGACAGGTTATACTGTTGTCGCAACTACATTTGTGTTGATACCTATGTAGGTGGCTCCATCCAGCTAGATGTAGGTCATAATGTAAGCATGAAATTGTAGCCAAGAGGAACAACAGTTAGGGGCTTCTGGCTAACAATTGCAGACAAACTACTACCAGAGGAATCGTGGAGGAAACTTCTCCCTATGATTGTTGTCCTCTGCCTCTTCATCTAGAACTTTTGTGGCCTATTATCTGCAAATATTCACATATGACATAATTAGAAAATAATCATATAAATTAAAATATGAATAAAGTAATTTAGCACTCATATATACAAATA
>JANHAO010029353.1:0-10391 GCA_026873985.1 Saraca asoca
GGATAAAAATGTGATCTTTTCTATAGAAAGTTTTGGTTTTTGTTTAAAATTGGGGAATTTTATTTGATGAATACCTGAATCTGTGGCAAATAAGGAGGTTGATGCCATGAGTTGAGGCTTGTGTAGGCCAATTGGCTTCCTTCTTGCTGCTTGTTCTTATATTGTGTAAATATGGTAGTCCTAGAATAGGGAATGTTGGTGCAAAAGTAAAACAAAGTAATATATTTTCTTTTATCTGAAAGCAATTTTAGATTTGGCTAATAACTCATTTATTGTTCAAGTTGAACGGCCAAGGCTTTCTTCTAACCACAATGTAATATAAAGGGGTATTTTGATGTTTTAAGAAATATCAATGGGGAAAATGACAATCTCTCAAACCTTAGGGGTAGAATGATAATATCTTTATTAAAGTATTTCTAACTTTTATTTTTGATATTAAATATTTAAATATAACCAAATTCTAAGTTGAAAATCATTTTGATAATATTAAAATGGACACCAAAATTGTATTATTTAAATAAATAAATAAGTCAAATATTAAAAATTAGAAATTAAAATATTATTTGATAATTGAGAAAATTAAAAAATTAAATTAATAAATTAATAATCTAATAGCAGTAAAATTAGTAAAAATTAAATTAGAAATCAGTTATAAATAATTTATTTTTAAAATAAATAAATACATAATTTATATCTATAATTTGAATTAGAATAGAAAAGAAAAAAATAAAAAAAATAAAAAAAATTTCTTACTTTTCCTCTTTTGATTAGTGGAAAACACATACTAGGTAATGCAATTGGGTGAAATGAGTGCTACTACTTTTTATAATAAAAGGAAGATTATTATTATTTGATATTTATATTTATAATAAGTTAAAATAATTTCAAATTATTTTACATCCCTTATAAACATGCACAACATGTAAATTTCATTTACACTTTAATATAGTTTATATGAATTAATAAATATTTGATATTCATATTTTACAATTAAACTGTGTATAACACGGATATTATTTTAGAAAGATAAATATAACACCACATATTATATTTAACTTAATAAGTTAAATTAAACAAATCCAAATATTTATTATACTATATATGAAAAAATGGTCAAATTAACCAATTTTTTTCATTATCAATTACAAGGAAACAATATTAAAGAGTTAATGCTTGTCTGTTAAAAAAATAAAAGAATCATCCTTTACCCAACTTTTTTTTTTTTGTTGGTTACATGTTAAAGAAAAGCCACAGATAATCCATATTAATTCAAAATTTCATACATAAAAAGGGAAAAGTGCTATGACGAAATAGAAAAGATAAGTCATAGCTTTTGTGAATCTTAATTTTCGGATGTCTATCATGACTTGTATTCATGATCTTTATCTGCAACTTACATACTTCAATCATTCAATCATTAATATTAAATGTGGAAACAAAAATATATTTAAAATTTAAATCACCAGCTACTATTATTTGTTTGAGTAAATTATTAAAAAAATTAGATTTATATAAAAACCAGTCTTTTTAGATTAAATAAAAAATAGGAGTTTAATGGATAAAATTTTCTTTTACCCATTCAAAATAATAAAAAAAATACGAGTTTAATGGAACAAAATGTTGATATTGTTTCAATTTCAGTTTGTTTACTTTATCTGACTTTTTTCTCTATCCATTTTGAGTTTGTTAGGAAGGTAGCAACCTTAAGCAATCATTGATAATATATGGTACCGCTGATGATTTGCTTTTGAATATTTCAAATCTAATTTGGCTTTTTCTTTTGTTCCTGGAAATTACTCCCTCACTTTATCATATTTTTATATTCTGGATTCGGGATTACATCAAGCAGGTTTAACTGGAGTGTTTGTCAGTTTGTCAACACCGGCTAACCAGGTAAAGTGAAGTTGGTTTTTTATTTTTATGTGTTTTGTAAATTTTAAAAATTAAAAAAAAAATCAGTTTTTATCTGTTATGATTGTGAATAAAAACTAGTTCAAAAGAAATCCCATTAAAAGTTGATTTTCATTTAGTATGTTTTTATTTATTAAAAAATTTTCCTTATTTTTCTCTTACTGGTTACTAAAAATTTAAATTTAAATTATATTTATCACAATTATATAATAAAATTCATTTTAAAAACCAGTTCTTAAATAAGATTTAGCCACACTAATTATAATATAAAACTAGATCGCAATTATCTTGTTTTACAAACCAAGTTATATAATGAAGTTGAAAATTGAGACAAGAAGTTGAGGAGAATTTGCCCTGGAAATGCTGTGTTGGAAGAAATAGCTGCTGATCATTGATCAATTTGTTGACTAAAGAGACATTCTCACTGTAAAGTCAGTTCCTTGCTTTATGCTCAATTTCATAAAATTCATATTGCATTTCCCAGAAATTCCTTACTATTTTATTTTATTTCATTTTACTTTTCAATTTTGAATGGTATGAGCAGCCCCAATCCTGGTCATTTTCTGAATTTTTCATCACTAGATTATATATATATATATATATATATATGAAGACTTTTTAATTCTTCCGTGGATTCTGTTACAATTGTGTAAATTTGAGTACATTAATATATATTCTTATCTCCTTTCTCGAGTTTAAAATCTTATATTCTAATTTTGCATTGCTTAATGAATTTCGTATTAGTATGACAAATTCAGGGGGTGTAATTTAAAATTGTCATGTTGGATTTTTTATTAACAACAAATTTCAGTCAACGGAAAGTCTTCTAGTGAAAAATGAGAAGATTTATCTGGAAACTTGTTGGAAATTGTCAAGCAAGTTTTAAATCAGAAATTTGAATATAACTATCTATAGAAGAAGTTGTAAATGCACAATTGCACATTATGTTCATATATGGCATTCTTCCTAACTGAAGAAATGTTTGGCTGAGAACTAAAAAGATAACTTTGTGTGCAGATTATACAGGAATCACAAAAGGGTAACAAATTAAGTGGCAGTTGGCTTCAGATATGGGAGGCTCATCATCCAAAAACCGTAAAGGCCATTCACAGAAAGAAAGAAGTGAGAAGCAGAAAATTTATGGAAGAATTAATGATGACTATCACTCCATAGAACAGGTAAATCCCATTGTGATTCTACTTCAAATTCATTTTGCTTCTATGAACATTTAGAAGCTATGCTTATGTGAAGTAGTTATCAACCATTAAAATTCTCTATGGAGTACAGAGACTTTAAAAAATGATCTTTGTGTGTCTGACACAACACCAATAGAGCACTTAGCACCTGATGAATAGTCCTTTAAAAAAAAATAAGATGCCAAATTTGATACTCCCTTCTTAAATATCTTAAAGGGCAAGACTTGCATACATATGTTGTATGCATACCTACAATGATAAAGCAATGACAATATGACAAGTGTGTTTCCTTTTTTGTGGGACCGCCAAATTCTCAATGAAATTACACTGTACACAATGAACCACTTGTTGAAGTATTGGTATGGAAGTATTTGCTTAAGTTATGTCTGACCTCATATCAAACACGTAGCTTCTTATCACATACTTTGATGTTTTCTACTTTTGCATAAACTTGTATGTATATATATATACCTTGTTATCTCCATACTTCATGGTGTTTACCTCTAGTCTAGAGCTGATTGCTAGGTTGTTTATTTGAATCTACCTTGTAGGTAACTAAAGCTCTTGCCCAGGCTGGACTCGAATCTTCCAATCTGATTATAGGAATAGATTTCACAAAGAGCAATGAGTGGACAGGTGCAAGGTCATTCCACAACATGAGCCTCCATCACCTTGGAGAGGCTTTGAATCCTTACGAGCAGGCAATCTCTATCATTGGAAGGACACTTTCCGGATTTGATGAAGACAACCTTATTCCTTGTTTTGGCTTTGGTGATGGTTAGTTCAAGAACAACTTCCTAGTCATCCAAAATCCATGTCAAATGTCAAATTCTGCTTATCATTCGTTTAAAGTTATAGACCAGTGCTACTTGTATGTTCTACCATTTACAACTCTCTCACATTGGTAATTTTGGAATAATTTTTTCTTAAATTACCAGTACTTGTTTTAAAGGAATTGGAGTTAGTTTTCCTTAAATTCTGCCATATGTGCAGATGTGAGAGTTGGTGTATAGCCAGAAGTGTAAGTAGTGTTTTTTTCAAAGCAGTCATGAATTTTCATTCTTGTTTTATTTTGCAGCAACAACTCATGACCAAAATGTTTTTAGCTTTTATCCGGATCATAGGCCTTGCGATGGATTTGAGGAAGTGCTTGCTCGTTACAGAGAATTAGTTCCTCAAGTTTGCTTAGCTGGTTGGTTTTAGTAAACCCTTCTTCCTTTAATCTCCTTATCTCTTTTAAAATGAGTCATAACATATGTTGTTTTTTCATTAATTTTTAGGTCCAACATCTTTTGCCCCCATCATTGAAACTGCTATTGGGATTGTGGACAATAGTGGTGGCCAGTATCATGTCCTAGTGATAATTGCAGATGGGCAGGTTAGTTGCATTGTGCACTATATAGTTTCTTTCTTCTTAATGCCACTGGATATTTTTTTTCTTTTTTTAGTTTTTTACCATAAAGGAAAGGATCATACAATACAAGAATGGCTCAAAAGGGTCTTATTATGTGAAAAAAGATGGACCTTATAATTATGTATGAACAACCCTTCCTAGCAAAGTAAAGAAATACATCTTACTCCTCCAGTAAGAATTTTTCTTGCTCTACTCTAGTAATAGAGATGTAGAAACACGGTAAATGCTATAGACTTAATTGGATTGAGCCTTGGTATGGAAAAACCTATCAAGTGAGAACTTTCAAATTCAGAGAAGCCCTGAAATTAACAGTGGGCAATCATGAGAGTAGTGGGGTCTATTTATGGGATCTACATGTTTTCTACTTTTAAATTTGTGTCTATCTATCTTTTCCTAGAATAAGAAAAATCTTTCTCCAAGAGGAAGGTAAATTTTCTCCTCCTTGTGTGGCCAGTTTTTGACTTTCTCAATTTGATATTCTGTCACAATATGCTATGCAAGGTGACAAGAAGTGTGAACGCAGGCCGTGGACAACTGAGCCCTCAGGAGCAGAATACTATCAATGCTATTGTGAAAGCAAGGTTAACCAATCTAGCCATCCATCTGCATTATGGCTATAATTTTCAGAAAGTAAAAAGCTAATTTTCTTTTGTTGTGTGCAGTGGATATCCATTGTCAATAGTTTTGGTTGGAGTTGGTGATGGACCATGGGGCTTGATGCGTCAATTTGATGACAACATTCCATCTAGGGCTTTTGATAACTTCCAGGTCCTAAACAAAAACAAACTATGAAAATTCAGTACTATCTTCTAATGAACTTGAAATTTCACATTCTGTTTCTTGTTTTTTTTTTTTCCTATGATGCAGTTTGTGAATTTTACTGAAATCATGTCGAAGAATGTTGCTTTAGCCAGGAAAGAGGCAGAGTTTGCTTTGCATGCATTAATGGAAATTCCATCACAGTATAAAGCCACTCTAGCCTTTCATCTTTTAGGGTACAGTCTATAATCTTTCACCTTAAGTAGGAAATGATGCCACTTATACATTTAACTGCCTCACAACATCCTTACTTTGTGGGAGGGGTGAACTCCACAATTTTGTGTAGGCCCTCTCTTCTTCACAAAAGGAAAGTGTTACTTATAAAAGCATTTTTCACATACATCCTCTTGAAGCAATATAAAAATTTTCATAAATTATTCACGTCTTAGGCATTATTTGCAGTTGTACAAGAGGATATGTTGCAAGACCTCCTCTCCCTCCTCCACAAAGTATCCCTCTTTCACCAGGAAGCAGTCACATGAATCCATATATGATGCAAATGAAGTCCAACAGTGGCAATGAAAGAACTGGATATGCTCCTTCTACTTCCAGAGGGTCTTCTTACCAGGGGTAGGTATTGGCTTGTGTACAGTACAATACCTGTGTGGTTGCTTGTGAAGCAGTGAATGCAACTTATCTGTTTCAATATTCTGCAAGTAACCTAGTATTAAGTTTTGAAGCCATAGGATTCTTGTTCATTTTCTTGAAAGCATATTGTGTGGAAATTTTCAATCCATAAGCTTTTGTTTAATCTTTTGACGTTGTTGTTATGCCTCACAGAATTTCTTACATTTATACTTTGATTTATGAGAAAATGATGATGGTTTATCATATTTCTGTAAACTGATGTAATCTTTTGAATTGAGAATGAAATTTCGTTGTTCCAATTTCCAAGTGATTCCAAAAAAGGGTAAATAAGGGTATTTAATCCATGTTGAAACACAGCCTTTTGTAAGTGGAATACCAATAAAGAGAAGTGGAAATCCTGTTGACAAGAAAAAATTGAGACCTATCAGCCAATACAAGAAAGATCACAAGAATAAACATAAGTATCTGAATATTTCTAATACAAAAGTGTTTATATTGTCTCTTATATGATACAATCACTGAATCACATGCTGGACTACAATAACCAAGAATGCCTTTGACTATTTCTAATATTTACCTATTAGTATATTAGCTATTCTACTTCTAACAACTTTTCAGAAGAATAGACCATGAAAAACCCACTTATGAAACCTCTTAATCACATTGCAAAAGAAAAAATCACCTGTATACTAAGCATTAATACTAGAATCATGCATTGATAGGTTACTTGAGAACCATGTGAAGCCGATGAGCCTTTATCTGTAACAGCCACAAGAAAACGACAATCACCAACCGAAGGATCTAGAAAAGTAACCGTGCCAAGCCCATCAAAATCGCAGCTTCGTACATCTTGCATTTGCAACTGATAGTAACTGTTGAAAGCATATGAGATGTTACCCTTTTCGCCAATTCCATTGCATGAACCTCCATAGTTAAGCGTCGTGCAATCTGCAAAGCTACAGGCGAGTCTCATGTGGTTCGCTACATTAGTCAAATCACTGGACGGGTTTGCCACACACCATCTAGATGGAAGATACTGAACATTCTTTGCATTCTTCAATTCCTTGCTTCCCAAGCCAAGGTTTAATGGATACTTAGCCTGCCCGTCAAAAGAGAAAATCCCCCAGTGTCTTTCAAAATTTCCTGGAAGTGTGCTCTTTGCTCCTTCATCAAGCAAACTGAAAAGATAAACATCCATAGGCGGGGCACCTGGCCTCAAGGGAGTCCCTTTGTTGCTTATGATATGATTTATAAGTCCTTGATTGAAGACCCTTGCTGCAGTGATATTTGCACCAAGGGCTCCATCAGAGGGCCAACCGATTTCTCCAATAACTATAGGCATCTGACCGTACCCAAGTTTACTGAGGGCTGCAACTAAAGTGTCATAGTTTCCATCAAATGCATTGGTGTAAACATTGATACCATCTTGGACAGGATGACTAGTTCCCTCAAAGAATGCATAGTCTTGAGGAAAATCCCCATTGTCATAAAGGCTTAGAAATGGGTATATATTAACTACAAATGGGGAACCATTTGAGTTGAGGAACTGAACAAGTTGAGTCATGATTTGGGTCAGTTCAGGTCGGAATGCCCCTTGAGAAGGAAGAGAGGACTCATAAGCGTCCGCGTTGCATGGGACGACTAGTTTTATATAACCAGCAAGATTAGCCTTGACTAAAGATTGTTGTATATTGAGCAGTGCAGGCATGACCAAGTTCTGAAATTGACCATTATAACTAGTAAGGAAGGGCTCATTTCCAACTGCAATGTACCTGCCACCACAAGGTAAAATGTTAAAAAGCATCCTTTAAGTATTCTACATGCGTCTAGAAAATCTAGGAGGTTTTGTAACATGCAGATCACAGAAATAGAATCTCAGAATGCGGTTTATGTAAGTTTCACTCCATCTGGTTTAAAAGAGAAAGAGAAGAATGAAGACAAATTTCTGCTATCATCCTGTAATCTACAATGGAAGAAGTGTGTTGTGAGCTGTTACTCAAACACCAAGGCCTATGTTGTACCTTGACAACAAGATTCATTTCAGAACTAGAAGAGGAAAGGTTCTAGGCCATCTGGCAATGAGAAGTTCCACCAAGCCAAAAGTTGAAAAGGAAGCATTCATTTATATAATTACAAAATTCATTTCACATTGTAGGGCATTATCTTTTAGGCAGAGTCAGCGAAAAACTTGACTACTTCTTACAATAGTCTGGCTTAAGTCTCTAGATTGAGGCTAGTAGCTCCAAAACATAACTTCCAATTTATTCAATATATAATAAGCTTATTAGTTATTACACGTTTCTGTTAAAGTTTTAATTCATGGCCGTACAATTTAAAAATCGTTTATATCACAATAGTTAACCGCAGATTTGCAATTTGAATCCAAAGGTTTTAAACTAGATGAATAATAGAAGACACTATTGATTAGGATCAGCTTTAACTCCTAATGTTATTACTAGCTTACTCTCCTGCATGCTCATATGCTCAAAATATTAAGCTTTTTATCTATATCATAAAAAAATATTTACATCAGATGATCATATGGTTTTTCAAATTTTTTCTTATTCCTTGTAAAAGCAAACATTAATGATGTAGAAAATTTAATGACTCGTAAACATAAAGGTTGTTGCAGATCAATATTCTACAAATTGTAACAAAAATATATATTCTGCATTCTGAAATATATTATACATAAAATTATCCTCTATGCATTTATTATGCTCAAACTGCTCTCACTTGAAAGTAAATCCAACACCTTTTTATGTTAGAAAGCTATTAATCATCCTGAATAAAAACAAAGATAACCAATCCAGAACTAGAATGCACGAGCAATAATAAAAATTAGAAAAAGCTCACCTGATATCAGCACCACCTCTGCCCATATAAATAGAAATATTCTGGCGAACCCACAAATCAGCAGCAGCAGGTGACGAACCTAATACAGACAACATCTCATTGGGTATCCCAACCATGACCTGAATCCCACTGCCCATAAGAGCCTTAAGAACGTCTGAGTCTCCCCCAAAAAGCTTCACTTTTGGGATCTTATTCTCTCTCAAGAGATCCACCACAGTGGTAGGCTTCAACCTGTGGAATGAAACCGTACCCCAGTTCACCCCTATCGCTGATTCCACCATTGGAGCCGAGCTCCAACAAAGAAACCACAGAAAAATCACAGCTTTGAATCTGGGCTCCGGCATTCTCATCAGAGGGTCCCCAAATCCAAAACTTCTACTTAGTCATTATAGAGAGAAAGTCCTTTTCTTTTGTGAAAAATGAAAACTTTGAAGGATAGAGAGTGGGATAGAGGGAAGAATGGAAGAGAGTTAGCTAGTTAGAAGTTAGAACAGAGTGTCACGGCGTAATGTAACGCTGAAAATGCAACAGCTGTGAGTAAAGCTGGCGAGGTTGATGGAGCTGAAAGATTATTATGGAGCGGGACAACTTGAAATTACCTAAATATCCCTCGTCTCTAACATCAGCCGATGCAAATGTGTCCCCCCCTTTTTTTTTTCACTAAAACATTATTTTGATCATTGACAAATACAAATTTTTATTTTCAAATTAATTCTTGATAGATTTAATTTTTATAATCAAACCTTTCGTTCATTTATCACATATTTTATTAATTAAAGTGATAATTTGAAAGTTTGCAGTCTAATATGATTTTCTTTAATATTTGTTAAACATTAAATATAACTTGTATAAGAAAATTAAATATTTATTTAGATTAAAATAATATTTTATTAAATAATAAAAAAATTAAAATAATAATCTTATGTTTCAATTTTTAAATTAAATTCATGTGAAAGATTTAAAATATAAAAGATGTTATATAAGTATTAGATGGTATTATATTAGATTTTAAGTTTTTATGTTGTTAATTTTGTTAGTAAAATTAGAAATAAATTGATAAAAAAAATTTAATTGAATTAAATTGATCTTATTGAGGATTAAATTAAAAATGAAGATTAAATAAAAACTAAATTAAAAAATCTTACATGTGAGAAACTAAAAATCATATTTGACTCTTTTTTTTTCACATATATATATTTTCACCCTTTTTTTATGTCGGTAATGATATTCATCGTTCAAAAATTAAAATAGGTTAACATTTAAGGTGTTGCTATGATATTCTCGAAAATTTTTGTTACATTTTATATAAGATTAAACGTAAAAGTTATAAAATTAAATTTTTTTATATAAAATTTTATAATTTTTCATAAAAAGTATGTAATGTAATAAATATATAAAAAATTATAACTCTATTATTTAAAGATATAATAATTTTTTTTATAAAAAAGTTGTATTAAATACTTACAATATGTATGATACAATTTTTTTTCGAAAGTGCGTCCAAGTATAACCTATTTATTTACTGTTGGGTTGTCATACATCAAAAATAATGTACAGCGGAAGCTTAGAGAGATCGAGTTACCTCCAGCCATTGCTCGGTTGATTTG
>JANHAO010029354.1:0-10391 GCA_026873985.1 Saraca asoca
CTTTTAATCTAGAGCCTCTTTATTCTTCATGTTAATTCAGCGTGAATAATTTTGCAATTGCCAGGTTTTCTGGGGTTTGGATAAATAGCTTGCTCAGAGAAAGCATTTTCCTTCTGTTAACTGGCTTATTTCCTCTTCAAAGTGTTCATCAACATATATTTTTATGTAAAATGACAAAATGAGAAGCAGACTCTGTTTGTTCCATTTTGCCTTGTATTTTGGGGTAATGGACTGATGAATTGACAGTCATTTTGCCCTGGGCATAGAAATCATCTATCTTGGCCCTTTCTTCTTTTTCTTTTTAACTATTAATCATATTGGTTTCTGCTTTATTTATCTGAAGTGATAAAGATATAGTCTAACTAATGTTATCTACTCTCTGCACTTCTAATTTATATCACTGTCAACTGTAGAGAAAAATGGTCTTGCATAAGAATCTGCTGCCAATATTAATTTTAGTGACTTAAAAATGGCCTCACCTCAAACATGCACCAGGAGATAGCTTTAAATAAGTTGTGTTGTGTACCTGTCTTTTTCGGCTCTGGTTTTGCAAAAGAGAGGACTATACAACTGGTATTTTACTCTAATAACCGGTGGGAGTAAGCAAAATGAAGCCAAGAAAAGATGAGTTATTTTTTCATTTTTGTTGGTTATATAATTCCTCTTCATCTAAACAAATTATTAAAGAGTCATTTGAATTTTATAAAAATAATTTTATATTTTATTTTATTAAAAAAGAATCGAAAGTATAACATGTCTAAAAGGGTTGGATAAATAACTACTCATACTTTATGAAAAATATAATTTTTCAGAAAGTATAATTTTCTCTATTTTTTAAGATAGTGACTAATTGAATAATCCAGACATTTTTTACTTTTTAAAAAATTGATTTACTATTTGTCTTTTAATATGTTGTGATGATAAACAATTAAAATTTATTGACATGAAATTTAATGTAATAATATATTTAATGTGTAAAATATTACTTCAAAATCTGAAAAAAAAAAAAGATGTAAAAAATTACAGTAGTTTATAAGTAAATAAAGTTATAAAAGTATTTTTTTCTCTATTTTTTCCTCTTATTTTCTTTCAAACCAATCAATAAAATTATAATTTCTTTTCTTCTACTTTTCTTTCCTTTTGTTTTTTTTCCTATCATTTTTCATGCCTCTATTTTTTTCTATCCAACGAAGCAAGGGGTGAGTGTTTAACCTTTGCAAACTGACCGTCCTCTCTTTGACTGCTAACTAATAATAATGTGATGTACTGAGTTGACTGAATGCTTCAGACAGAATCATGACCTTTCCAGTGATCGGAGGAAACACAATGAGTTTGGTGAATGGACCGTTTTCTTAAAGGTTAATTTCAACTCTGAGTACTTATATTTTCAATTTTTTTTAAAATATAGATATTGATAATTCTAAAATTTAGAATTAGATTTTTATAGTTTAAAATTATTTTTAATTGAATTTTTATTATTAAAATTCCGTCAATTCTTAATAATATCACAAATGATTTATTGATTGAACTTATTGAAATTTGAAATTGAATTCATATAATTTAAAATAGTTCAATTGATCTTTATAATTTATTTTATTTTTTTTCTTTTTATTTTTTCTCAAATTTATAATAATATATTTAAAACTCTATTTTCATTATATTAGATAGTTAATGTATATTAAATAAATCTCAATTTTAATGACAAAAAATCTAAAACTTTTGTTTAGTTATTGTATTTAATCTATATGAACTAAATACACTTATAAACTTAATTTTTATAAATTAAATATATTGTAGTGTATTTTACTTAATAGTAAATTAAATTAGTGTTGTAGTTTTATTTAATTAAATTCTAAATTGTTTGTAAATTAAAATCAGTGTAGTAGTTTTATTTTATTCAAAATTTTTATACTCACGCATTCAATTTTTTATGTTTTTCCTTTTTTTTTTATTTTATTCATTATTATGAAAAACATATTTATTTGTTCATGATGTTTTAACTTATTAAAATATTTTAATAATTATTATGAAAAAATAAATAAATTCTTTTTCTATTTATTTTTTCATAGTAATTACTAAAATGACTAAAACTAATAACTATTAAACTATTTTTTCATAATGATTACTAAAGTAATTTAATGAGAACATCAGAAACAAATAAATATTTTTTCCACAAGAATTACTAAAAGAAACACATTTTTTTTTTCTTATTTGAACATTTTGGATTTGAAATTTATGTTTTTAATACTTCAAATTATTAAATTTTTTTAGCAATTATTATGAAAAATAAATAAATTAATTTATTGTTTAAGTGTTTTTCTATGCCATTTATTCAACTACAATTTGGATAATAAATTTTTAGTAATAAATAAATTATTATTAATTATTATTTTAAAGGTTTGAAGTATTATTTATTTCAATTACTAAATAATCATTTATTTTACTTTATAACCCAATTTCTATCTTAAGTTTTATTAATTGTTGTTGAAAATTTATTTAATTAAATTCTAGAATTTATGAAAATATATTTAAAATTCTATTTTTAAAAAAATACACTTCATCTACTTATAATATGATCATAGTTTTCAATTTATTCACCCATGGTTAAAGTGTCACAGAGTGACAACCTGTGATTTATACTGTTAATATTTTGCTCATTTATGCTAATTTTTCACCCAAATTGAATAGACTTTGTTAAATCTCATCACATGCTTTCTAATTAACCCTATTTTAACCTTGATCTCATGCCATTGTTTCTAATTTTCTCTTCCACCTAAATCCAAAATCCTAAATATAAATTTATTTTTGATATCTATAAGATTTATTCGGTAGAATGCAAGGAAAAAGAAACGTGTTGATAGCAATTTTAACAAAGATATGTGGAAATTAGACAATGTGCATTTCTATTTATATTAATGTATGTTTTGTTTTTTAATTGGTATTGGTCCCTCATATGGTTGTCAAAATAGAATAAGGTCCATGAATCATGCAGATCAACCCATGGATTGGGGCGAAATGGACTAGAAAAATTTAGGTCTGTTTTGAGTAGGGACCTATACTAACTGGTTCATGTGGACTAAGATTTGTGTGGACTAATTTGTGGACTAGCTTTTTTTTTTACTCCCACTCATTACAATCCAACCCCAACCTTCAACCCCGTCAGAGTCCAACCTAACCTACAACCCATTAACTGAAACAAAAAAAAAAATTATATTCTTAGACCTTACTTAACTATTTCCTATAAGTTTAGTTTTTTAAATTTTCCTCCATTTTTATTTTTCATACCTCTTACTAAGTACTTCTTCTTCTTTTTTACACAATTTACTTCATAATGTTAATGCTATAATAACTTTTTAAATTTTAATGAAGAATTTTACACCTATTTTTTTTATATCTTCTAACGTCTAGTTTGAAAAATTAAAAGAAGTCTAGAAAAAATACAAAAAAAAAAAGATTGATTTGGTCCAAGTGTGGATTGAATTGGACCAAAAACATGTTGATCCATCTTGAGAGTGGACTAATTCACACAGATCAAAGACCAGTTCTAATTAGAAACTATTTTTAAGTTATAGGATCCAGTTCCAAATTTTAATAACCTCAGTTAGTAAATAGTTTGCCATAGTATTAAGAATTGACAAATCCTATGTTAGGAAAAATAGATCAAAAATATCAAGTATGCCGATCAAAAGCATCACATATGCACAATAGAATTTTAAAATTTTTCGCAAACTTAAATCATGTTGTTTAAAAATTAATTCATAAAGCATGATATTATTCAAATAACTTTAAAGTAACAATTTAAATTATACATTTTCAAAAGTTGTTCTCAGCCTCGGTCTTCAAATATGAATTTAATCTCCAAGCAATTTCATGAAAAAGTGGTATAATCAAATCCTTCAGATTATCTCTAAGTAACTCTTTCAGATTTGATCTCTACTATCAATGGTGATCCATAGAAACCAATTTGATCCAAAATCTCCATCAATGTTCACATACCATGTAGAATTAGAAAATCAACCACTTAATTTAAGAGATGCTAATTTTCCAAGGAATCATGAATTCACTCGGCCAAGGTTGGTATTTGAATGCAAAGAGGAGATATGAAGTAAGATCACATAGAGGGAGTTGGGCACACAACATATATGCTAGGGTTGTATTGGTATGTTCTCACTCTCAAAAGGTTAGCATCTTTCATATTTAAATAGAAGAGATTTGAGCATAAGAATGAGGAACAAGCAAGAATGACGCACAAGTTAGGGTTTTCCTTTACTTATGTCATCCACTCATCACGTGGATAGGCTGCATGGCTAATGCTACTCTCTTGGGCCAATACTCCTTGTCTTGGTCATAATAAGTCCAAATTCATCAACCTCATATGCTCTCTTTTATGCCTGATAAGCGCAAACACCTTTTTATGAGTTCAAATTTATAAGCTCTTTTATGCATTCATTCTCTAATTGTTTTAATTAATTAAAATAACTTTCTAAGTTAGGAACCATTTCTTTACTTATAATTTCCTCCATAGCTAATGTGAATATTCTACAATATTCAAATATTAACATTGAAAACTTGCTATTATTTAATAATTATAATCTCTATTAGAATTATCAAATTATTAATTAATTAATACTTCTAATCATATTAGAACACTTAATTAATCATTTCAAAATTTTAATATGTTCACTAATTCAAATCTTAAATTCAAAATATTTTACATTCTAACTTTCTTTTGACTTTGGATCAAAGAGATTCCATTGTGTGTGGTCCACTAGGTTTCCAAGCATGTTGATAATAAATTTATTTACAAGCTTTTATAAGTTCAATTGAATTAAAACTCTTTTTAATTCAAATAAATTTTCCTAAATTGTTCAAATAAATTTATAGCTCATTATTGGTTTCTAGAAAAGCATCATGACTACTCAAATGCCATGAATAGATTTGCAAAAATCAAAACCTTTCATGATAAGGTGTTATAGTGTAATTCAATCATTTCATCTTTCATTATTCAATTTAGATTTAGAGTGTGATTAGGGTGTTAATCCTAATTTGAATGTCTAATTATAAGTGTATGTCTGACTATATGATATCTCATGATCGTTCATATATAAAACTTCTTTTATGTATTAATAATTGATTATACATAAAACTAATGTCTGATTATATGATATCTTATGATCGTTCATATATAAAACTTCTTTTATGTGTCAATAATTGATTATATATAAAACTCCTTTTTTATATCATCAATATATAGGCTTATGATTTTAATCATAAACACAAATGTCAAAACATCTTTTAATATCTTTCCTTATTATCAGAAAGGATGAATTCTTTCTTACTTAATCACTATCTGCATGTACTTCGTGGTATAGCCAAAATTATTCGCATATATTATTTAAGAGTGCAAGTTTAGAAGAAAATCAAAATACATGACTCCATATGTATATGTTGATCTAAAATCTAAATATCACTTACACCAACTTTCATATGAGAAATTCATTGACATATGGTAATATTTTATATGGTTTCCCATAGTGAGTGAATCTAGCCATTTGTTCTATAACATATAGCCATATATCTCATCCAAATATTAATATATCTACAATGTATGAGATCCCTGCATTTTGTTAGAAAAATGTGAGATGACATATGCTGATTTACTTATAAATAATTAATATCCTATTCTCTCAATTATTCAACAATCAGGGATATTTAGAAATACAATTATTCATATAAATTATTTCATAATTGTAATCCCAATTGTAATTTATTTATATACAATTATATTTGAAGGACTTTATCCAATATAATATATATATTAAAACTAAATTAATAAAGAGGGCAGAACATTATGTTTATTAAATATATTAAGATATGTAGTTTTTATACCACTATAATTAATTGTCTCTATGACATTTGTACCAACATCTTAAAGATGAGAACCTAATTAAAAATAATTTTAAATTATAAGGACCTAATTTTAAATTTTAAAATTATAAATACCGATTAAAAAAATTTGAAATTACAGGGATTAGAGTGCAATTCAACCTTTTGATCATACAAACAACTTTGCACCTCCTCAATGACAGATTTTTTTTAGTAGAGATCAATTCTGTTAATAAAAGTCTTACGTTGCTAGATTTTCTTTTTTAAATTAGAAAGCAAAATTAAATCAAATAAAAGTTAGGATGTGAAATTAAAATTTAATAAAACTTAAACGATACAAAATAGAGGCTAACTTCTACATCTAATATTCACATTCATCCATCATATATTTTTTCATTTTTTAGCATAAATTTACCGGGGATCCCACTACACTTGTTAAAGGTTACGTGGGTTTATCCTTTTTTTTTTTTTTTTTAGATATGTTTCTTGTGCATAACATTTCAACCTACGTTGTTGTTGCTTTTGGAGATCAAATCTCTGTTCGTCTATTGATTATTTGGTGTAATGGTTCAAATTTTTAATAATTAATTATAGATTAAATAATTAATTATAATATTTGTTAGAAATATTTGATTATACATTTAGAATTTTTCAATAATTAATCATAGATAATAATTTCAATTAAATAAAAAGTTACTTTGGATAACGTTTGTTTTAATCAAGATTATAAAAAAAATATTAAGATTTGTATCTATATTAATCTCTTATTTTATTTGTCTTTATTGCTTTTATTCTAATAATAACAACAAAAAATTTATTTTCTTTTTCTTTCTTTATCGTCATTTTTAATAATTTAATATTAAAAAATAATTTTTTTTATATATTATCAAATAAAAATAAATTATATATAATTAATTATTAAAAAATATTATTAAATATAAAATAAATTTTATATAATCAATCATTATCAATAATTATATTTATAATCAGTTATTCCATCCATGTATTAAATAATGTTCGGATCTGTTTCCTTTGACAGGTATCACAGGCTAGTAGCTCTCTAACTGAAATTGTGCAGCGTATATCACCAACTCTTGGCCAACATGCTAATTTTTTAATAAATTCAATCCACACTTGGATAGATAATCAAGGGCATTAAGGATTTTGTCACCTATACAATCAAAATCTATGCGCAACATATTTGCAAGCAAATATAAGTGCGTAGTCAAAGCATTAAAGCATATAGAATCTCAAAGAACATATCACACAGGAATCTTCTAGTGCATATCGAGAAGGAAGTTTTTTAAAATAAGAAGAGGAATAACTCCATTTTATTAATATATGTCTCATTACATAGTTTAAGTGTGTAGGAGGAGTATCTAAGCTCCACATTCTGATCTCTAGTTTAAGTTACTGAGCCCACCCGGTCACTAGATGCACCCTCTTAAAGAGCATTCAAAGCAAAAATCTTATTGGCAAGAGTTGTTATAGGTATTTTTGGAATCATGGAAATGGGCTGGTAAAAGTCTAACGGACAAGTCTAGCTGGTGAAAGTCCCAGCTCGCCTATGGTGGAGGTCGTTGGAGAAAGGCATGAGCTCATCAAACGCTAACTTAAGTCGCTAGTCGACAAGGGGCAAAGCAGCAACTTCAAGTCACTAAAGACGAGGTCTAGCTCACAGATCATCAAACACCTTCCTAGCTTTTATCCAGAAACTCACTATGGTTAAACCTGAAAAGGAACCAACTTGCGGATATTAACTTGCAGAAATCAATGTGCAATTCATTTATTATTCTTTTTCCTTTTTGAACTACAATTATAACACCCCAACAACTATAAATAAGGGTTGAAATCATTATATGAGGGGAACAGATGAACTCTCTGCAAAATATAGAGAAACACCTAATAGATACAAAAACTCTGCCAATATAAACAGAAAAATATAATAACCATGGACGTAATGGTCGATTGACTTTAGTCGAATCATGTTAAAAACTTTTGGTGTCCCCTTATTCTTCCTCTCTCTTCATTTCTCTCTCTCTCTCTTTTACACTATCGGGTTGCGGTTTAGGGTTACAGTGAACCTGGGTTGACTGAATTCACACATCAACAAGGGTAAACATATTTTTTCTTAGTTGACATAAGGATTTTTCTCCTAACTTCTAAGGATTTTAATGCACCATCTCATATGAATGCAAAGATAAAAATGTAAGAATTGTAACTATGTATTTTTCTACTCATACTGTACAAATGATTGATGTTAAAAAGACACAAATACCCCTAAGATGGGAAAAAATTAAAAAAATAATCTACAAGTACATTTGTTCCCAAATTCACACCATAAAACCTTCTCTTCATACTTGATTATTACGTCAAGTTTAATTCAAAATCGAGTATATTTGCCTATCAAATTGATTCACAAGGCCGACTTGTGACATTCTCCCCCACTTCAAATGTTAATGTCCTCATTAGCACCTCAATCTAACATACTTCCAAGAAGGTTTCCCTTTTTAAGCTCTAGCTTCTTGAATCTTCATGTAAGTCTTTAGTTTGTTCTCCTTGAACTACTCCTTTGACTGCTCCTTACTTGTTTCTTTGAGCTAACATTATTCGAGAAGTATTAACAAATGACACCCTCAACCTGATATAACTTTCAGAGTTGTTGTTAGTTTGCTACTCCTCAGCTCCTCCGTAGACTTTCTTTTGAACTGACACTATTGCACATTTGCTTTCCCTCCACAACTCTAGATAGTTGCCTCCATAACTTTGGTGTCTTAATTTTTACTGCCTTCGCAGACTTTGTATTCTACCTTTATAGACTTAACTTCGTTGTCTCGGCATAAACTCACATGTTACTATCTGCATAGCTTTTCTAGCTCTATTGCCTCTGCAACTTCACCTGTCCCACTGCCTCTACAACATTTAGGTTATTACCTTTGTAACTTGTGCTTACCTCACAACTTCTGCAACTTGCTTGCACACTGTCCTCGCACAGCTCTGGATTCAAATTGTTACCTTTGTAGCTTAATTATGTGCTATCTTCACAGCTTGTGCACTTACTTGGTATTTTGGACGTTTACTGAGAGATAGCCCCACATCCAATGTCCAAATCATCGATATAAGAGACTCAGATCTCATATCTTGTTCATACACAAGTCCCATATCTTGCTCACAAAAAATGACCTACTTGCAAGTCTTATACTTTACTTACAAATCTGCTCACGTTGGGTTTGATCAATCCACTATACTTTTACTATGTAACTTTTACACTTGATTGAATCTTCTTGACCTTCTTTGAATTGACACTCTTATGGTATCTCTCAACCTTCATAGTTCTTTTAAGAGTTAATGCAACCTAGCATCATAGGCTTCACAACCCCTCTTAGGTTTATACGCTCAAGTGTTATCTCTTCAAAGTTGATACTGGCTCATCTCCTGCTACCCCCATAGCCATTCATTAGTATTATTGCCCTCGTACCAACTTCTTTGATGATTAGTGCCCCTTTCTTTTAGCATTTCTTGAAAGACATACCTCTGAAGACTCCTTCTTCAAGCGTGTCCTCATGATGGCTCCCCTACATCAATGGCTTTGATGGGGATAGAGCATCAAGTATCCTTCACTCGAGCTTGAGTTTCACTTTGCTTATGCATAAGTAATTGTGAATCTTATGGTCATTATTGTAAAGTTTGTCTTGTGACTAAGTAGTGCTAGTTTGTGACGTCCCAAGGTCATTGTCGCTACTTCACTAAGCAATTATGTAGCTCCAGCTCATATGCAAGTATCATTGTCACTAGCATCTCATCTTAAATCTTGTAGATAGTGTTGTAGCTTACTCGTTACATCCATAGATAGTGCACAATGGATCCTTCTTGGATTATCTCCTTCCCCTCTAGGTTTACTCCTCCAAGTAAAGTTTATGCCTTCTAACATGATTTTAAACTCTTCTAATAAGATTAGTTCGATTAACATGTCACCATAGATGTGTCAACTGTTTGTTATGGCCATGCTTCATAACACAATTGTGGCTTTGCCCTATGGACATGGTCAAGCTTTCTCCGTAAGACCAAGGCTTCTCCTGAGGCTTCCTCCCGCTAGATAAGCCGTCAATTCACTTGATCTCTTGAGTGGTTTTGCATTTCCTTGAATGCCTACTATAAATGAGTACATAATTCGTGTCTCGTGCTGTATATCAAATCCACCAACTTCTACATACACTTGCACTTGACATAACATTAAGGTCCCCTTGAATGCAATATCTTGTACACTAGCTCTCAATTTGCTCCAACCTCTTGCACCCATCTCGGTCAAGTCTTTATTAGCATATCTTTATTATTTCCCACGAGTGTTTGCTTGACTCACAAGATCTATATGCTTTCGACAAGCCAAATTTGCCCTAATCATGGCCCACTTGATCTACTATATCACTACAAGAATTTCAGGAAATTCCAACGGACAAAATCCGTTGGAAATCCGTTGGAATTTCACAAAAATCCGTGGGAATTTG